>KK121540.1:204637-228174 GCA_000611955.2 Stegodyphus mimosarum
CCAAATACTCAACAGCAAAATCCAAAAGACGTGAATATCTTCGTGATTTCGGAAAATTTGGACTGCAGTTGCAAAATTGGGGCGTCACCATATGCGGAAGATTGTAGCGGTGTGCTGTGACGTCTATTCCTTTCCAAATTTTTGTAGCATTGGAAACAGCGATGACGGCTACTGTCCTTTGAAGTACCCACATGCAAGCTGAAATGAAGGACGATATGAACACTTCATACTATCTTTGAACACATGTGCACGAAAACAGTTTTGAAAAACAATACTGAAATATGATGCGCCGAGCTTGATATGATACATGAATCCTATTGCAAAATTTCTAGATGTGATGATACTGTAGTCGATATTTGCTATAACGGCTATTCCATAAACCCAAAGTCGATACCCGTGCTGACTATTCCTGTACGAAACGTCCTCAATTTTTGCTGTAATGGACACACTACAACGCCCTTATTTTCGACTGGACGCAAGAGATCATTATAGCGAGCGTTTTTGGCATTAAAATTATGAAAATGTATTTATCATCGGACAAGATTTCGTCATCATTAAAAAATTACGTTTGCATTAAGCGAAAAACTTAGGTAATTTTACTAAATTTCGTAGTTTAGGAATATTTAAATAAATATTTAAATTATGTGCATCACAAAATTTCCTTAATCAGCTATTCTGGTAATTGGAAAATTTGTACAAAACTAACTAATCGGTTACTCTAGGAAAAAGAAAGCAGAAACAGTGACAAGGAGAAGTTATTTTTAAATAGAAAGAGATAGGATTTAAACTCTTTTATTCATTTAAGCCTTATTCAGTATTGTATTACATGAGAATAACGTAAACAATTTGATTATCCAACCGCGTTTTAGAAGCAGTAAGATATGTAAACAACAATATCCCGAGCAGCGTTATTAATCTTTATACTAAACTGACTCCCTTGCATATATGGGAAAATACCTTACATGCAGCAATGAAGAAAAAAAAATTTGGATCTCCATTCAAACATATGTAATGAATAACTGAGTGTCCTAATGTCCCACCCCTTCATGTTAGCAGCCTTTGTCCCCACAGGCTCCAAGAACTCGGAAATTGTTTTTACATAAGTCTGATACTCAAATTGTCACTAGTGCAGAATCACTAATGGCTTTCATCAGTAACGATCCGAAAACGTTCAAGTCGCAGGGAATGAGAATAACGGCATGTAATTTGTTATATATTCTGATTTGCTTCCAGTTAAACAATTGTGCAGCTTGGTTGTGAGGAAGTTTCTGATGCTAACCATATAAAAATGAAGCTTGGTAAGGTTAAGGGGTTGAAGTGAAAGAAACTTATGAGGCCCCATAAAAACCTCTGCTTTTGCTTCTGTACAAGCATTATGCATATGTTTTTGTGGAAGCAAAAACATCCAGCCTATTTCCATTTTCTTCCTAAATTATTTTTTTTCCGAAGGCGGGCCCAAACTGTCCACAGGCGTTGGCCACAACTAAGGCCAGAAGCCGTGGTCACTTCATTATGGAAGCACTTAATAGGTGGTCCAACTTTGCTTCCTATGCACCATATATAAATACAACCATAACTTCTCCGGGATTTGAATTCGGGTCCTTTTGTATCGCAGTCGGCTTCCCTAACCACTATACCGTCTGGGCGGCAATTTAAGATTTAAACCTTGTATATTTGATTCAGCAGAATATCCAAGGGCCCCCTAAGACATTGCTCCTATGCTGCTGCATTCCTTGCATACCCCTACTTATCCCACTGTGTACAACTATTCAATTCATATTACTTACTTTCTAAGATCTCGTTTAAGTTCTTTAACCAGTTATTTTATGTTAAACTATTTTTTATACCTCCAAACTGCGTCCTAGGCACGACTGCTTAGCCAAACATCTCAGCAGAATAAACATACTTTTACACTATGAAGAGATTTTCTTACTTAAAACCACTGCCAGTTAATTTTGCTGCACTTATTGACTTGCTTTTTCATACACTCCAGCCCTCCCTTTGTTGAGTCATTTTATGATCCTCTTGCACCCTTTGTCTCCACTCACTGCTACTCTCTTTCATGTTCTACTTATCATGACTGCATTCATGTTATGTGCCTTTATAGCAATATGTATCAGTCACCCGGACACGTCGCGTTCTGCGCGATATTCGCAGAACATTAAGGTTCGATTTGATTCGATTCTTTTGCATAATGATTCCATTCTTAATTGTATAATGATTTCTTTGCATAATGATTCCATAACGATTAGCGACATAATGGGAAAAAAAGCTGATGTATCAGACTTCGAAAAAAATCAAATTGTTATGACTCGGCGACTGGGAACATCGGTATCAGAAACGGTGCGTTTAGTGAGCTGTTCACGTGCAGTTGTTGTGAGCGCATATCGAAAGGGGTGTATGGATGGTGAAACGACAAGTCGCCGGACAGCAGTGTGTCGGCGGCGGCGCATTGATTCCAGAAAGAGTGGAGATTGCTACGCATTGTTCGCCGTAACCGAAGAGCTACAACAACCGAAATCCCTACCAGGTACAACAGTGGCGACCCAAACAGTGTTTCTCAACACACTGTGCAGCGTACATTGCTGCGTGTGGGCCTACGCAGACGGAGGCCGAAGCATGTCCCTGCATTGACAGCACGTCATCGCCAGCTGCGTCTGCAATGGGCGAAGAAGCATCGGAATTGGACATTAGAAGAATGGAAGAAAGTTTCGTGGTTCGACGAATCACATTTTCTGGTCCATCACATCGACGGGCGTGGGCTAATATGCCAATTTCCAAACGAAACACTGACTCCCGGATGCACAGTTGGACGGAAATAAGTCGGTGGCGGGAATATTATGGTATGGACAATGTTTTCATGGAGCACATTAGGACCCATAATCCCCATGGAACATCCCTGACGTCTGTGGGCTACGTGAACGTCGTTGCAGACCACCCATTCATGACAACAGTTTTTCAGCGGGAGATGGTGTTTACCATCAGGATAATGCACCATGTCATAAGGGACGAATTGTCAGGGAGTGGTTCGAGGAACGTTCCAATAACTTTCAAGTCATGTCTTGGCCTCCAAATTCACTTGACATTACAATAGAAATTTTATGGTCCCACCTGGAAAACTAAATTTCGTGCTCCCACGCTACCCCCTTGCAGGACCGCTTCGCAGAATTGCAGGACCAGTTGCTGAGTGCTTAGTACCTGATACCTAAGACTACGTATCAGCACCTTGTGGAGTCAATGCCATGCCGAGTGCTGGCAGTTTCGAAAGCTAAAGGTGGTCCTACATGTTATTAACAGGGTGGTTAAAATGCAATGGCCCTTCGGTGTGTATATGTACGGATAATACGTAATATAATGTTGAATATAACGTCTGTGGTTTGAAATCTTAATCTTCGTACATCTTAATATATTGACGAGTTAATCTCGTTAATAGTTATTTAATTGTCAAACTTTAAAATTTATTTAGCCACCGCTGATAGATTAGAAATGAAATTAAAGCTGCAATTAAGAAAACGATTTATCACGCAAGATATATTGCAAGAAGCGGTTATTTTCTCTGGTCGTTAAAATTCAAATGGTTTATAACAAAGCTTAAAAATTCAAAATCAAATACATGGTCGACTATATTGTCTCTAAAAATCGCAGAATATTTACTAGCGTCATGACGACTAACTAAGATATAGTCTTTCACGGGCCCAGTGGTGGCGTGGCGAACATTCCTGTAGGATTGCGGTTAAGATTACCCTCCTACTTTTAAACTGTGCCTACCTCAAGCCGTTAACATATATACGAGCCAGTTTTCCTTAGAAAGTCCTTCACGAAGGCATCCCTCCCCATGGGCAGATAGCCCTCGAGGCTTTGCCGTAATCACATAAACCAAACCAAGCCGTTAATATTGCATGGTTTCTAGTCTGAGCGCGTACTGTGAAATGAACTAAGTCAAGATGGGATTTAATTCAGATCTCAAAGTTATTAAAACTCAAAAATAATTGTCCGACTAGACTGTTATTTTTTTTGAAAGATGCATCTGTTCAGCAGCAGAGTTTGTACTCGACTGTGCTCCTGCAACATATGCAAAACTGCATTCTCTTTAAATTTCCTTTTCAAATTTTCATAGATTTGTGTCTGGGTACAATCTCTTAGGAAGAGTGGTAATTGCGACATCGTTGTCTCGGTGATCCCGGTGAAGGACTTTAAGTTGATTTTGATCGGTGGTAGAAGGATACTGGGGTTCGAGCAGAAGTCTGCGTCGAAGAAATCAAGCATCGTATTGCAAGGCAAAGACGATTAGGCCTTTGGAACCGATATTTGAATCTATCTGGCGTCCCAAGAGTTGCAGACGTTGTTCGTCGAACGTGACCTTTCTTAATATCAGCATAAACGATACTTTATATAAAAGCAAAATATTTGTTGATTTTAGAAAGAATCCTGTTAATTTCAGTATATGTTATTTTCAGCATTGATGCAATAACGCAATATTTAAAGTCTCATATTTTTTGTGAAAACCCTCATCTCACTTTTCGCGGGTTGAATTATAGGCATTCTGCTTATGGAACAGCTTGTCAAACTGCTCATTTAAAATGAGACAAAAATAATATCATACAAGTTTCCTCTAAATATTTGCCCCTTTAAACTATTTTTGCACAACTCTTTCTCCAAAACTTTACTGAAGGCTAAATTATTTTAAGGAAAATAAGGCGATCCTTCTCTCAGTTCAGAAGAAAAAAGTTCATTTCGTACTTACCATTGCTCAAATCGTGCCGAACATGATGGACTGAATGCCTGGGTTTTTTTCTCATCTGTGTGTCTTCATGAAAGTCGTAGTGCTGTCGCGCAGCTCTGTGAACTAGGTGGAGCATGTTAGTCAGATAGCTATCGCAGGGAGCATACATCAAAACTGAAAAAGGAAAACAGTGTTTTTAATGAGATTACAATGAGAACACATATCAAAATTAGTGATAACCGAACGGCGGAATTCCATACGGTTTAACTGAAAATAAAAATCGCTATCTCTAATCGAAATATAATGTATTTTTGTTGTTTTCAGCAACAAAACAAATCTTATTTTCTAGAGTGATTTAGAATTTCTGGGAACAGCAAAGATGAAGCAACAGTGCCTTCACTGGGACACGAATTCCGCTCTTTCCGACTGCTAGCCGAACATGCTTCCTAATTAAAACACGAAAGCGCGCGGAAAGGTGAGAGAAAAACTTTAAAATATGAAATTAAACAAATGAGTATCCACAATAGTAATAATAAAATTAACTACATTTCCTTTCAATATAAAATTAAGCGAAAAAAGCAACCTTAGTTTTGGCGGGGTTTTGAATTCAGTTTTACAGAAATTTACAGATTCTCTAAATATTACATTTATTTGACTGTATTGTTCTTTTTACGTTTTATTGCAATATTGTATATTCATTTGCTTTTTTGTTGCTTTTAAGGTGACAACTTAAAGGTTTACTTTGTGTGTAATTGAATTCGTTTTGTATACAAATATTTATTTCTTGAACAAAATTATAGATGTTTCAGTTTCGAGTTCAACACTGTCAAAAGTGTAAGAGAAGTTCAATTAAAATGCGAGATATGAGCGAACATTCTTGACGGACTTTAAATTGGTAACATTTCGGTATTCTCGCCAGTTTGGCTAAATTCTGGAAGTTTCTGGAAACATATTTTTCGGCCGATTTTCCCCGAAACTTCCTCATATTCATTCAACACCATATAGATATGCCTCTGAAAGATAGAATGAGTTAACTGTTAATGAGTTTCTGAGCCTCTGCGGTTCAAAGGGAATTAGTTCGTTCTCCTTAAGCAGTTTTTTCTTGCTCATCTGGAGTGATTTTTTTAATTAAGCAGCACGAACCCGCAGTTCTCTGTATGCAGAAAGACATAGTTAAGCATACACAAATAAAGATGCGATATGTTTATATCATATTGTAAACATATCTTATTGTAACATATATTATAATATATCGTATTATAAGAATAATACTCAAATCATTGATATGTTTGATTAACATATCGTATTGTAATAAATCGCAGTTGAATAACATATCGTATAGTCAACAATGGAAATTGTTTTATATACATTTTTTTACATTGTTATTACATTGCATACATTTTACATTATTTTACATTTATATTAGACTGTAAATAGTACTATATGTTTGATTATTTTGCCTTTAATGTATAATCGGCAGGAGAGTAATTGAAAGCTTCTTTGTTTTGCGTTACTTACTTATCTTAAAGGCTTTTGAAACTGGCAGCGGCTCTAACAGAAGAAGAGAAAGTGATGTATATAGTGACGTTGTATGCAACAAGTGCATTATTTGGATTGCATGATCGTTTCTTTTAGAAGCTTGTGATGAGAGAGCTGTTTAGACTGTCTTGGAAATGCAAACGAAAACTAATTAGATCTGTGTATGTAGATGTTCTTTTCCTGCAATGAAAGAAAAAATGGCAATTAAGATTCACATTAACAGATTTTATGCATAACCAATGCTTTGGCTAAAAAATGTGCCAAAGAAACAGCTGTGTTTTTATACCTTTTTTGTAAAATTCTTAGTATCGGTATTAATAACGGTATTTCGGTACAATGTTTAAAAAAAATGCCGAATACCAGTGAAAAGTACAACTGCCGAAAATTTCGAATTACCAAATCTAACTTCTTTAAGATCATGGGAAAAAAAGCCTTAATGTTGCTTTACGGGATTCCGGGGCAAGATCTAAATGAATTCGCAGTGCTAAGTATAAAACTTTACGTCTAGAATCTTTAAACCATGCGTGCGCTCGCAGTGTACCTTTAATTGGACCTATAATTCAGTCACAAGCAAACGAGATTGCAAAAAATCGTTCCGCTGTTTCAGGCATCCCGCTGGTTGATAGTACGGCTTCTAAAAGAGACACTTGATTTCGTTTGATGAAGTAGCAGTAGCAAACAACTGGTTGCATGAATATGACTAACTGAGAGAAAATTTTGCCTGGTGCGATGTCTACAATATGAACGAAAATGGACTTACAAAGGACGAAATGGACAATATAAAGGTTCATTTCCCTTCGCAAGTGGAACAAGTTGTCTTCAGCCTTTGAATCACAGTATTATTGCAGTTACAAAGAGGTTTTATCGCAAGCGTCTTGTGACAACTGAAATTCGCGCTGCTGAAAAGGAGACGGAAAAGTCAACTTGGAGTGTGGTTGATGTAATAAAAGTTATCGCTGCACCCCTAAAAATCCGTGTTATCACAATACGTACAGAACTGTTTTAGCAGAGTCTGGAGACAAAAAGACGCTAATCCATTGACGAGTTAGATAATGACAGCGATACCATTTCACCTGATGAATGGAATATGCTACAAGATGTTGGGAGCCCTGGTTTTAGTTCTGAGGATTTAGTTAATGCAGATGACGATGTTCTCGTGTGTGCTGCGGTGTAATCTGATGTACGAGCAGTTGTGTCTGAAGTGCAGTATATGCAATGAGAAGAAAGTGAAGAGGACAGTATCATTCTGCCCACCTACTAGGAAGCCCTAGTCACTGTAGAACGTTTTGCTGCAACATCCGAACTGATTGGTAGTTTTACAGAAGCCATGAGTACAGCTGGCCCTGAAATTATAGGCATTTAACGTTTCCGGTTGTGACGGCGCAATATGCGGCAATTTTTCACCGAAAAATTATCTGTGAGTTCATTTTTTAATTTACAGTACAGTAACTACGGCAGCACTGCAATTTTTTCTATGGCGACATATATAATATATTGTGTTATTTATGTAATTAGGTACTGTAAATGGTTAATTCCTTGAAAAATTGTTCCAAAAATAAAATTTGAGTCCTCAGTTAAAACCAATTTTTTTAACCTGAACTCTTGACTTTTCGGTCCCTTGAGATTCGTCTTAACAAGGGTAATCATTGAATTTGTAGTACATAAATACTTTTGTATGCTTGTAACTTTAACCAGTAACACTTTATTTTTTAATATTCAATTCGTTAATTAGAATACTAAGTCTTAATTCAACGTTTCTGAAACTGTGGACAACAAGTAATTCGGGTCCTCCTATAAATATATATATCCAATAAAGGATAGACATAGCCTATAAATATATATAAATCCAATATCTATTGGATGTAGGTATTTATATAATATTACATAAATCCTCTTATATATCCAATTAAGAAAAAAATTAAATTGAAATTAACTGTATATATCACACTATAGCTAAGATCTCAAGAGTTTCGAAATTACACAAAGCAATTGTCTATCGCTTTTTCTCCCAAGACTGACATTTTACGAAATTAATTAATGGTTTCTTACTTAAAAACATCCCATTCTATTCTATTCTTAGTAACAAAAGGAGGATTGACATTGACACTGTGACTATGGTTTTTCTTACCTGCATACATCCAAGTACAGAACAGCTAGGAAAGAATTGACTGGTTCAGCCATCTTATTACTGTAAGACCAACACTTTTTTAATTTTTAATTAATAAGTTTATATAAACTTTACTAAGCTTGAAGTATTAAAAATATCTATTTTTTTCTATTAACCTTATACCACTATGAAAGTAAATGAATTTAATTAAAAGCACTCTAAAACTGTAAGAATATTTATATTAAAATATACTAAAAACTGAGTTCGAAGGGAAATGTAAAAGGTGGTGAGCTGATTATTCGAATTTATAAAAGCCGTTCCACTTGAATAAAGTTTGAAAAATGCTGTCTGAAAGGCATAATAACGTCTTAGAAATTTTTTTAAAAAATATGTCTATATTTATTACAAATCTATATTAATTGCTTTAAATATTATACTTCAGCTTGGTTAGGGAAGAGAAATGAAATTCGTACCTCATTTATAAATGTAACACTTCTTTCGCTGACATAGCATATTGGGCTTTCTCCTGATGTGGAGTAATCCAATAAACGCTATTTACAGTTGTTAAATATGAATGTGCTATCATTGGGCATAAAAATTGATCGTCAGACGTTCCTTCTCTGAAAGCTGTGGTGAAAATATTGTCCAATGAGAGGACACGTCTGGAAATAAAGGGCAGGACTCCGTTCTAACAAATGGATGGGCAATGAGTTCGACATACAATTTTTTTTTCCCCGAATTGTACTTTTTGTCTCTCTCTCTTCTTGTCTTCTCCATTTTTGTGTGTGACCAAAGTTCGTTTCACAGGCTGACAGACATTAGTTACATAATTCTACAAATTTTACTGTCGACAAATATGAGGCATTGTGACACTGTTGGAAAACTTATACAGGGAAAAATTCCTCATATTTTGAATTAATAAAAATTTCCTTCTAAGAAAAAGAGATAAGCTGGATATTACGTATTGCTGATTTTCACCGTATCTAAAATATAATGCAGATTTATCACTGTAAATGTTTTTAGCTCAAACGGGCGTTAAACCCCAAAACGGCATTTTGCGTTGTTTCATTTTCTGCGTTTCTTCACTTTTCAAACTGTCGCCACCAAATATTATCGCCATGTATTATATTTAAAGAAGCTAAATAATGAAGAATCTGCTTGAATGCATAAATGTTTCTCGCATTGTGAGAAAACTACGGTACCTAGAGTCATCCAATTATGATTAACGTAGTCTTCCAACCGAACAAAGGCACTCGGAAGCCCGAATTTTGAATTTCGAATTTGTTTTATTATCTATTTCAAAATTCTGTAAAACATTAAAGAACTTTTGATTAACAAATTCAATGATTTCAAAGCGAGCAGTGGCAACACCGTATGGAAAAAAGCATTTTTATCTCCAGCGCGCGAAACTGTGCATTGGAAATTCTAAAGATATGCTGTTTTGCCTTTTTCAAATATTTTATGATATTGCTGTTGAATTGAATTTTATGTGGTTTACGTGCGAAGAAAACTACATTTAATAAATAAAGGTAACACACAAAACGTTAAAAAATGCCCCCTTTTGGGCATAATATAAAATCTGAAAGCTTTAAGATTTTTTTTATTAATAATTTTTTAATAGTTCAATAACAATAATTTCTGCATATTCCGGCTTATAACGCGCACTTATGATTTCAGATCACATTTTTTTTAATTTTTAGGTATATTCGCCGTTTAACGTGAGCCCTTTTCGTTACAAAGAAACATGAAAGATACATGTGCGATGCTGTTATCTTTTGGAATTGTTCATTCGAAGATTTTTAGCAGACTTTCGAACATGTTGTACTGAATTAACGAGGATAAGGAGAACAATAACGCGTGTAGAGGGAAATGCTTGAGAGAGTAAATTATTTTGTAGAGAAGGTGGGTTGTATTCATTGCAATTATACACAAGAATGTTACTTTAGGGTTTCAAGAAAAACGGGAAAATAACTTGGGATGCGAATATACTTCCGACCGAATGAATTCACGAAATTAGAAAACAGATATTTTCTCTTCTTACAGTCATTTGAAGCCGTAATTTTGAAATGAGCATCGAAGGCTTTAGTACATTTCACTTGCGTTTCCTTTAATTGAAATACAGTTGATCTTATGTTCCTTTCAATTCCTGTTCTTATGGCTCCTGCCAAACGAAACAAACATAGTGCTGTTTCAAATGCGAAGTCATTTGCAAAAGAAAATAGAAATCGTGGCGCAGCAAGGATGTTTAGTATTGGCGGTAGCCTCATACGTAAGTGGAAGAAAAATGCTGTCACAGTAATTAATAAGCCAAAGAATGAATATGCTTGCGGAAAGGAATACCGAAATGGTCTATCCTAGAAGAAAGTTTTGCTAACTGGGTCCTAGAAAATCGCCAGTATTGCCAGTAACAACATTTAAGTACATGTACAAATCAAACTTTTGTACGCTCATATTTCCCTTATTTTTAAATCTATCCTTTTTACATCCGACGTATAACGTACATCCATAAATTTCGAACTCTTTTTGTACTAAAAGTGCGCGTTATAGGCTGGAATATATGGTAATAGCGTCAAAAAACAAACGAGCGTCAAACGATTTGTATTGGCGAGAGAGGATTCTACTGTTGTTCAGATGCAGAAGTCTTAAAAAGATTTTGTACGAGTACTTATTTATATTTGTGCTTCATTCTTTTCGTCATGTTACCTTCTTTTATGAAATATATTCCTGATAATATTGTCTAATAGGTAAACTTGAAGATATTTAAGCCTTAGAAAGGAGTATCTTATATGTTCTTTATTTCAACACTTCGATTTAAATGTTTTGTAAAGACTGTTAACTTTGACTTGTATTCCATTTTGTTTTATTTGAGCTGAGAAAACTCTCTAACTTGTTAAAGATTACACAGTTATTCTAACTTATGATTCTATAGTGTGCTAAATAGAGAATAGTGTACTCAAACGCCTTAACTGTGTTAAATGCACGACATATCAAATACAATGCTTTAAGAAGTTATTAACTGAGATGTTTGCTTGTGATTTGCCTACAATGCCCGGCAAAAATGCAGCTTATAAACATAAATGGAAAAGCAGTTATGTATTATGTAACTCCTATATATTCCTACTACTCTTTGTTTTTCAAATTTTTTATACGTGTCAGAAAAATCATAAATTTATTACAAATTGTAAATGCAAAAATTTAATTTTATACACTTCCTTAAGAAGGCTGTGCTGGAAATCTTTATACTGCTTATTTCATTATTTTAAGACTGTTAAAAAGTTCTTAGTTGAATAGCTACAGATTATGTGTTTCCGTTTTATGCACGTAAAAACGCAGTTTTTTTGTTCACCAGAAATAAGCACAAGCTTATGCGTTTCACTCTAGAGCTTAAGTAAATAAAGTTTAATTTAATTGTTTAATTTTTTAGTAAAAACAATTAATTTTATTTTTCGGAGATAAAAATATCCTGTTCATTTAATACATAATTTTTTGTTGAAATATTAAATGTGATAAACCCCAAAAATTAAATTTGTTCGTTTGCATTAAAGAAAATGTGTATCAATTCGTTAACTAACAAGTTCAGAAAATGAGTTTCTTGGCTGTCTATTCTACCCCAAGTGTAACAATTTAGCGCTTTTCTATCACGTAAATACCATGCATATAATTAAAGTTCTTTATTTTCTTTTCGTCGTCAACAGAACAGCTGGCCCACTGGCTTAGGTGCTCTTCAGCCTGTTGGATCCCGTCGCCGGATTTTTTTTTTTTTAAATCTGATGTGTACACCACATGACTTCCTCGTACGGAATATTAAATTATACGCATTTTGCATTTCATTTAAACTTATTGGATTGAATTAAATCTACTTCATCGGTAGCGCATAAACCACAATAGAATAAATGCACTCTTTAAAATTCACTATATTTGTTTACTATAGCGACACTCTGGCGCTAGCTTCACCTAACAGCGTTACATGTAATTCATTTCATAACTGACTCTGAATCCGAATCCATCTTCTTTCTAGTACGCCTCGATTTTTTTTATCTTCGCCTATCGTTCTAAATAGTGCCTATGGCCTTTCACGTAATTTAGGAATTAAATGATGTTACAAAAACATTAACTTCCGTGAGCAAAAAATGCAAGATGAGTAGGCATTCGTTCATTGTTGATAAAGCAATCCTGTTGAGATAGCATATGGCATTCATTCTTGGTATTCATTTGGAGAATTACCTAATCGTTGCCACATGTTCTATTCAAATACTATAACAAATCTAAAACGATATGCAAAAGAAATTAAACAAAAAAAAAAGGAAAAGAAACAGTTTTCCACAGACGATTCAGTATTTATCATTCAATTAATTCAGTTCTCACTTCGCGACAAGGCAAAAGTACATAAAAACTCAAAATATCTATATTAAAAATTACGAAGTAAATCTTAAACACTTATTTCCACGAATAAATTACAGAATGGATTCAGCATGATTTAATTCGCAATAATAAAATAAAGCGTTATCTTTGTTGTTGCGAAGCTTAGTTTCTCTAGATTGGCAACAAATCCACTATTCTCCTCAGTTCTAAATGCGAATATGGCTGTCATGGGAAAAATGATTAGGCTTAGCCGCACTTAAACAACTTTTAAATTGTTGATAAATCCACAAATCTTGCATGCAGATTTACTAAAGGCATAAAAACCTTAACCGGAAGATAGGAGCAACATAATTCAATCATTTTAAAGCAAAAAATGCGCAATTTACCAACATATAAGAATAAAAAACTGAACTCACTGAGTCGAGTAACAGAGTGGATATATATACACATATATTTATATACTTTTGATGCGGCCGATTGCGACCAAAATAGGAGGTGCACGTCTACATGTTATAGCAGTCCTATATACAAAGTTTCAACATTCTGAGGCTATTCGTTTTTGAGCTATGCGAGATACATACGTCGAGAGAGAGAGAGGGCTGAGAATTATCAACAATTTAAAAGTTGTTTAAGTGCTACTAAGCCTTTTTTTTTTTTTTTTACCATAACAGTTACCATTTTTGCCGAGTGGGACCAAAAGTAAACTTCCAGTTTTGTGCACCAAGGAATCTGCCTTCTTGCCCACTGGCCGAATTTCTTGTTGAGTAGAAACTCTAATTTTAGTTGCAAAAATTGCTTTTTAAATTAGCTTAACTGTATTTGGTGTTTTGTGTTTTTTTATATTTTTCAGTTTTTAATGAAGATATTTTGAGGTTCTACGTATTTTTGCCTTGCCGAGAAGTGAGAACTGAATTAATTGAATGAGAAATATATCTCTTATGAATTTCGAGGAAATAAGTTTAAATGAAATGCAGCAAAGAATGGGTATAATTTAAAATTCCGAACAAAGAAGTCATGGGGTGTCCCATAAGATTTTGCGTTTCTATATTTTTTGGTCAACAAAGATAAAATTGGAGAAACATTTCAGCCATCAGTTGGCTTCATATCCAGTTTTGCTGCTTTGGGGGATCAAATTTTAATGAAATTTCTCCCTTTATCAGGGATGTATTAAGGACAAATACATAGATCTAAAGAGAAAAGACACATACTATGTGAAATACAAAATTAAAAGAAAACGTATGAAAAGTAGGGGTTAAAGAGAGAAACCTCTAGACTAGCAGATTCAATACAAAATTTTATGTTGAATTTCATTTGAAATTTACACCAATCTAATGTTTCTTTATCATTAGATTATTTATTATTCTTAAGAAGTCAGTAAATGACTGGTTAAGTAACAGACTAAGAGACACTTTGATGTGAAGATCTCCATCTTTCAAATTTCCTACAACTTTTTCTGCTCCATGCTTAAGCATATCAGCTCTGGTCGGCGTCCAGTGACCGACGTTGGCGACTATTATAGGGAGATTTCTCCCTGCATTTTTAAGCATTGTAATAAATTCATTATTGGGGTTTTCATTGGAATTACTAACTTCCATTTCATCATTATCAAATAGAGTACTAATCTGTTTTCTGATGGGCATAATCATGGTTTGAAGTTTCACTTATAGTCAGTTTATGAGTTTTTCAAAGGTTAATCCATTCTGTTCCAGATTTTTTAACTGGGGCAGTTTTAATGGTAGAAGCTTTTCATTTTCCCGATTGGTTAGTCTTAACTGGTTCTGGTTAGCGCATTGGCTGAGTTTAATGTCAATACTTTGAATGGGTTTTTGAGATCGTACAGCTAAATCTTCAGGTATGTGAGGATCATTATTCCTAAAAGAATTTACAATATTTAAGAAAGTTCATTCTTAATTTGATGGAGTTCCTCTAAATCAGTAGGATCGTATTTAGATTCAAACAGCTCAAGATTTTGTCTAAAAATATCAATCCTCACATATTGGGATCCAAGTCTTTTACCGCATCCAACTTCAAAGAAAGTAAAAAGAAGAGAAAACAATATTTAAATATTTACCTTAACGACACCTAAGCTATGAAATCTTGTCAGTATCAGAAAGAGTTATTCTCCGCATCATCAAAACAGTAAAACTTTAGAATGAATCTCGGAGTTCAAGCGAAAAACTCACTAAGTTACGCTCAACACGAAAACGCTATTTTTTAAGTTTCACTTATGATAAAAAAAAAAAAGTCACACTAGATAGAACATCACTTAAATCGCACTCAACATATAAAAATAAACTTAAAAACACAAAAGCATAAATTCAAGAGCTCACCAACTTCTATGCCAAGGTCTATAGAAGGTTGACGTCGTTTGTGAAAAGACGACTTACTTTGCTATTGCGAAGCTTAGTTTCTCTAGATTGGCAACAAATCCACTATTCTGCTAAGTAGCAAATGTAAACAAATATGTCCGCCATCATAACCAAAAATTAGGCTTAGCCGCACTTAAAAAACTTTTAAATTATTGATAATTCCACAATTATTGCATGCAGGTTAACTAAAGGCATTAAATTGTAACCGAAAGACAAGAACAACATAATTCAATCATTTTAAAAGCAAAAAATGCACAATTTACAAACATATAAGAATAAAGAAACTGAGCTCACCAAGCCGAATAACAGAGTGGATATATATATTGCATATATTTATGTACTTTTGGTGCGGGCGATTGCAAACAAAATGCGAGGTGTACATCTACATGTTATAGCAGTCCTATATACAAAATTTCAGCGTTCTGTGGCTAGTCCTTTATGAGTTATGTGCGATACATACACACATATGTACATACAGACGCCACGAAAAACTCTTTTCAGAATCCATTATAAATTAGTTTTATAATTTTATTGGGGAAAAAGAGTCCTTTATTAGTCTTTTATTCTGTCCTTACGTTTAGATATTACGCAAAAACATCGTTAAATTGCATTCGATAAAGGTCCAAATGAATATTTTCGTTGAAATATGAGACTCAAATTTTTCGCGCTTACAGTAGTTCCTTTTTACTTCGTACAAGGAAGTAAAAAAGAGCTTAGTACTGTGTCCTCCGGGAGTTGATTGCATTTAGAGCTTAGTGTTGTGTCCTCCGGGAACTGACTACGTTAAGTGAGGAATACTGAAAGAAGAACCAGAACATGGAAAGAAAATGCATGGTGAGGACTGTTGAGACTAAGGGGAAAATGCTGACGACCACTTGTTTTGATCACGGCAAGGTTGCTGTTGCTTACAAAGAGGTACTGTTATTGTCGAGCGCAATGTGTTCATAGTTGTAATGCGTAATGATAGTTATACAATTAAATTAAATGTCGAACTCACGCTGAATTAAACAACTGAGAGCAGATGCCCTCTCTGGTTTTATATAGTTTTCACCCGGCCACCAAGAAATCTTTAGTACTTTCCATTTCTCGAAATTGGAAGGCATATGAGGGGCGGATATATCTAAAGTTACATATAGTGTCAATTAAAGTTATTCAATTACAATAACAATTACAATTACAGAAACCAGATTAAAATGTCGACAAGCTTCGCAACTAGTGAGATAGCTAATTACTCATATGTTAAATAGACTTTACCCTGTATTTTTATTTTTCCAGGAAAGCAACTTCTTTTTCGAGTATTAAATGTTATATTATACAAAAAGGAAAAAAAAATAACGCTATTTCACATACAATTTAACTTAAGTTATTTACATGTATAGGAAAATTCGTAACAGTTAACAACTCATTTTTCATGTAATGAGGTAAATCTTCATAAAATGAAATTCACCATTAAGAGATTTTATATATATAAAATATCTTCTAAAAAATGAAGAACTATACACATTTGGCATTTTTCCAACTAAAAATAATTACTATGCTACAATCTCGTGAAACTTAATCTGAAGTATTGAATAAAATGAAAACTCAGCTCAAAAAGAATTTCAGATTAAGAGCTGTGTACATCGCTGCAGATCTTTATCAAATATAAAATGGCATGAAGAGAAAAATATCAAAATCCCTATGGATATGGATGCTTTCGTGGGAAACGCTTTAAAGGAAATCAACTCCTATTGATTTCACACGAGAAAGGCAGCGAAATATCAGTGCAGTTAACCTATTCCTCGGGATTCGAAATACCAGTATTCAACTGCCTTATCTACTCGGTTAAGGAACTCGTAATAAAATGAGAAATAAACGTGTCAAATATCAAAATATAATTGAAAAGTATCTTTATTTGAAAATGAAAGTGAAATGGACATTACTAATCTTTCAGCAAACAGCTGCAAAAGAAATATAACTTTCCAAAATAAAATTAAAAACATGCATTCTAAATATTGGACAAACTTGAATCACTTTTTAGTTGAAACACTCGTTAACGTGAATAAAACTAATCGTATTAAGATAGATTCATGCCCTTAAATTATATTCTCACAAAATTTGACGAATGTTATTTAATCAGCAAGTTCCATGCTATGTATGAAATTCATTAGCTTTTGTTACATATTGGAAATCTTTTCGTTTTGAACTGTACGAATATTATCTAAACAATTATTATTTTCGTCTGCATCGCATAGCGACGAGTTTTCTGACAGTAAGCCAAATGTAACAATAATATGATTTCTGGCATCACAAGAAAAAAATTTTGAATCAATAATGCAATTACGATTCTTCTTGAATGTCTCACATCAGATGTTTCTCTTTTTCTTTCAACATATGTCAATAAGTAACATTTCACAAAGCGCACAAATTTCGTGACTGCCACAGAACACGAGAGAAACTGCACCAGAGGCGGAGTCTGGTATTGTGGTGTGTACCTTTCTGTCCAGTACCTCAGCCACAATTGATGAATGACTGGAAACTAATTGCTAGGTTAGAAGCATACTTTGAACTTGAGATAGGCAGCACAAATAAAGATAAATGAAAGCAAATTATTGAAATGTTTCAATAATCTATCAGAAATTTTCTCTCTTTTTTATGGGAAAAGTAATGCTTATAAAGGAAAAGACTCCAAGAACATTTGACCTAGTTGCATCCTCAAAGAAAATTCAGATCTTCTAAACTTAATAGTTCTTCTAAACTTTGACTTCAAAATCTTACTTTACTTCCCATAAATATTAATTGTTGAGATCAAAAGGTACCAAGAATGTTTACATAAAGCATAAGATTTCAGCCCCTTCAATGCAATCATCTGTAAATTCAATGCATGTATGTCAGTTCACTCCTCTCAGTCGTCGAATCATATTTTCAAGTCTTTCGCCAGAAATCCTTTGAGAACTCGCAGCTAATTTTTTAATTGCATTAATAGATTTAAAATGGTGACCACGAAACAGCATTTTTAACTGTAAAATAAAAGAAACAAATCACACGCTGCCACATCAAATGAATGCGGAACTATATTTATTGAAATTTTCAATTCAGATAATTTTCTAAGAATAGTTTTACTCGAACACCCCAGAACATCAAAATAATCTATACTATTAAAAAAATCTGTGCGAATTTGTCTGTTTGTTTGTTTGTGGCATTATTTCCTTCGTAATGGCGGGGAGTGGAATTTCGAGAGAAGTATCCCCGGATTCGAAAAGTTCTTGCAAAGCCATTTCGACCATTCTCATCTTCGTACGACTTTAATTAGCGGAAATATTAATTAAAAGCTCTGAAAACGCTAATTTTCACCCTCATTATTACGAGGGGCAAGTCTCGCACGCTGGAGATAAAAATCTAATTTATTTTGAGAAGATTCTTATTTTCTTCTAAATTTTACAACATGTGAAATAAAAATAGAACTGCCAAACATTAAATATATTATTCCCGATTCCAAAAATTCGCAGGAAACTATTTCGACTGTTCCCTCCTTTTTCTATTTCCTTAATAAAAATACTTTATTTCAAAACGTGTTGCCGCTGCTCGCTTTGAAATAGTATAGTTTGCTAATCAAAAATTTGTAAGTTTTACAAAATATAAAAAATAAAATTGCCAACATATTGTTATTACATAAGGTCATATTCTGACATTGAAGAAAGCACACGATTGCATATGACCTCACTGTATGTCGAAAATTCTTTGTTAATATCGGCATTTTAAATAAATAGCTGCTGTCTGCAGCTTTTTTTGCTTCAAGTTAGTATAACTGACACGATATACTATTGCCAAGTCAATTCTTTTATTAATATTGAGAAATTTTTGTTATATTACATTAAATTTAAATCATGACGTCATACGTATTAGCCTGAAGTGTCAAAAGTTTTTGTTTTCTGACTCGGCAATAAAAAAATTATTTACGAATTGATTGTTGCTTGGAAAGAATGAACTAATTTCTTTCATACTGAAATGTTTTTAAACATTTTCTTTTCAGGGGTACATAGAACTTACAAATTTTGCTTTGGTTGCAGCCCACTCATCGAGCGAGCTTTCCCGCTAGTGGCTTCTGTTAATAGTTTAGATTGCTAGTTGAATTTCGTAGTGAATAACGAGGGCTTGCCCGCTGGTAGCTTTTATTAATAGTTTAGATTGCTAGTTGAATTTCCTAGTGAATAACGCGGGCTTTTCCGCTGGTAGCTTTTATTAATAGTTTAGATTGCAAGTTGAATTTCCTAGTGAATAACGCGGGCTTTCCCGCTAGTAGCTTTTATTAATAGTTTAGATTGCTAGTTGAATTTCCTAGTGAATAACGCGGGCTTTCCCGCTAGTAGCTTTTATTAATAGTGTTACGAATTTCACATTTATTTGGCTATTTATTTAGAATTGTAATTAGATTTGCTTCATGTTGCCTTAGCAACGCAGACCATTTTTGAAGAGAAACTACGTCGAAAGAAAAAAAAATAATAACAATAAAAGTAAAAGAGCGCGTGCAATTAATGCTTAATAAATAAATATCTCGTAATTACTGTTGCCATCCAGAAAAATCGTGATTGTTCTACTGATAATTAAAAAAGCTTATAAAAGCCGAGATGAAACACCTCATCTCAGTTGTAGTTGTTGTTGTTGCTGTTATACCTGTAGCTGTAAAAAGCGAACTCCTGTTTGTTTACTTAATTCTGTATTGATTGTAGCGATTTCGCTGTGAGATAGAACTATTTTATCTGTTTTGAACTGAGTTTTTGCTAAACGTTTGAGATATTGTGATATTGTGCGAAGATCTGTGAAGAAATATTTCAGCATTTTAATTTATTTCTGGTGGAAAGAATAAATTTTTGTTAACTTTTTACGACTTGTGCATTCAATATATTACGAACCCGTACGCACGTAACAATAGTTTAGATTGCTAGTTGAATTTCATAGCGAATAAAGCGGGCTTGCCAGCTAATGTGTTTTTTCTTCTTAGTATTATTACTTTATCTTTTATTTTTTATTTTTAATTATTTTAGATTGCTAGTTGAATTTCATAGTGAATAACACTGAAATAACCGAAGAAAACAATCAGCATTACCCCTCGAATTCGATGGTTCCGATGTGATCTTCATTTATTGATGTGGACTGCTTATTGGAAGTAGTTTTTCATCGATACGTTCTCTGTCTTTCTCACACCAAGCGTAAAGAATCAAAAATTCTTATTTTTGATAAAATATTGTCCTCAAAAGCTTTGTGCAAAATTTCAGATGTTTTCGTACCACAAATTCTATTCGAAAATAAAATGTAATGCATGATTTTTAACCTATTACATGCGCCATTTTGGAAAATCACTAAAACAAAAATTCCTTATTCATTAAAAATGAATTCATTTGCAAAATTTAAAAGGAAATGAAATAGAGATTGTTGCGAAATGACAAGAAAAGTCCCAGTCCAATTCAAAAGACAATGAAAAGGCTTCTGAGAAACTTCGCAAGGTATTTATTTAGATACGTATTTTAAATTAATCCCTAGCGGGTAAGCTAGCCAACTGAGCGGGCTGCGCCCGCTTTATTCACGTATAAATCCTCAAGATACTGCATACACGTTACACATCCGGAAAACCACGAAAACACCCATGAGTTCGCCGGGATTGGAAAGTTGGACCGAACTACCAGTGTTCAGCGATTTTACCGCTAAGTGACTAATGGGCCCTGGTACGAAGTGTAATCGCCAAAATTTTCGTGTATGATATTCCAACAGTAGTTGTCATTTTTACCTGCTTGCGCGAAGAGTGATGTAGTGTATTCAGCTATGGCAAAGCACTCTCGGGGCAATCTGCTTAAGGGTAGGGATGCCTTCGTGGAAGACTTTTTAAGGGGAACTGGCTCGTATGCACGTTACCCATGGGGAAAATCACAAAAACACCCATGCAGCTAGCCCGTTCGGCGGGATTCGAAAGTTGGACCGAACTACCAGTGTTCAACGTCTTTACCGCTCAGCCGCTAATGGGCGTTGTACGAAGTGAAATCGCGAAAATTTTCGGATTTATTATTCCAACAGTAGATTCGTTATTAAAATTCCTTTTAGTAAACTTCAACACAATCACACACAAAATTGCATCAATATGTATATTAATGCAATTATATATATATATATATATATTGTTTCAAAAGAATATAGTAAAGGTAAAGGTAAATTAAATTTAAATAATTCTCTTGCGCCATTGCTGCAAGGAATGAAATTTGAATTTAACAAAATTTCTATTCGTAAAAGCAATTTAAAGTAAAAAATTAATATAGAAATAAGTTTAAAAGAAATTATAAATAATTTATATTGCTGTGAACTAATCTACAATATCATTTAAATTCTGAGAACATAAGTAAATCAAGTGCAAGTATCAAAATCTATTAACAAATATAAAATTGTAATAATTTTTTTTAAAATCCTAAAAATAATAAATATGTATACGTGAATAATTGTTGAGCTGGCAGAAGACGGACTTATCAAGGGCAAGTTGCCCTCAAACCTAACTCTTCAATTATTCAATTCGTGTTTCGTCATTTATGTAGGCAAGTGTAAAATTCAAAACCAAAAGTAAAACCAAATGATGTGACCTACCAAAAGCAATTCAAACGAGAGGAACTTATAGAAAAGAACAAATCAAAGCCAATACAAAACAATACGCTTGATGTGACCTACCAAAAGCAATTCAAACGAGAGGAACTTATAGAAAAGAACAAATCAAAGCCAATACAAAACAATACGCTTTATAAAACCGATTTTTTAGAAAACCTATTTAATTTAGAAACTCTTGCCCGCAAAAAACTTCCCCGACACGAATATGCATATAAACAAAAACGATACAGATACTATTAAGATACAAAAAATAAACTAGAAACTGAATTAAATAATACTAAAAAAATATAATAAAGACAAGTCTGGTTTTAAATTAAATTAATTAATTTTCCACTATTTCTATTGGAGTCTGGACAAGGAACAGCATGTCATATTAAGTGATGAAGTAGTGTTTCTCTATTTATAAAAGAGGACGTTAGTAATAAATAAAGTTGAGTGATAAGCTGCTCTATGTAAGAACCATTTAAAAAACTATTTAAAATTATTCTGCAAACTATATGTAATGTAAAAAGTGTGTTCTGTAGCTAAAAAAAATTTTTAAATCTAACAATTATTCTGTTAACTATACGTAATGTAAAAAGTGTGTTCTGTAGTTTTTTTTTAATCTAACTGTGTAGTAATTGAATTTGAGTGAAAATTTTAACCTTTTCTCCTTTTCCTTAACTTTTTGGCCAGTATTTAGTAAGTTTTATTACACATCTTAAATTCAGTTTTAATATAAATAAATATTATAATACTTTTTACTTTAATTAAAAATTTTTTTTAATTTTTCTAAATTAAAATTCAAAAATACTTCATAAATTAAATTTACTAAAAAAGTTTTACAGCCCTTAGTAATTTGCAACCATTTTTCACATTACAACAGTTTGCTTTCTCACAATTTTTACATTACTACACAGTTAGATTTTTAAAAAAATTTAGCTAGATTACATGTAGTTAGCAGAATAATTTTAAAAAAAAATTTCAGCTACAGAACACACTTTTTATATTACATATAGTTTGCAGAATAATTTTAAGTAGTTTTTTAAATGGTTCTTACATACAGCAGCTTATCACTCAACTTTACCTTTTACTAGCGCCCTCTTTTATAAATAGAGAAACACTAGTTTACATCACTTAATATGACATGCTGCTCCTTGTCCACACTCCAATAGCAAAAATGGTAAATTAATTCATTTAATTTAAAACTTACTTTTTACTTGCCTTTATTATATTTTTTAGTATTATTTAATTTAGTTTCTAGTTTATTTTTTGTATGTTAATAGTATCTGTATCTTTTTTGTTTATATGCATATCCGTGTCGGGGAAGTTTTTTGTGGGCAAGAGTTTCTAAATTAAATAGGTTTTCTAAAAAATCGGTTTTATAAAGCGTATTGTTTTGTATTGGCTTTGATTTGTTCTTTTCTATAAGTTCCTCTCGTTTGAATTGCTTTTGGTAGGTCACATCATTTGGTTTTACTTTTGGTTTTGAATTTTACACTTGCCTACATAAATGACGAAACACGAATTGAATAATTGAAGAGTTAGGTTTGAGGGCAACTTGCCCTTGATAAGTCCGTCTTCTGCCAGCTCAACAATTATTCACGTATACATATTTATTATTTTTAGGATTTTAAAAAAAATTATTACAATTTTATATTTGTTAATAGATTTTGATACTTGCACTTGATTTACTTATGTTCTCAGAATTTAAATGATATTGTAGATTATTTCGCAGCAATATAAATTATTTATAATTTCTTTTAAACTTATTTCTATAATTAATTTTTTACTTTAAATTGCTTTTTACGAATAGAAATTTTGTTAAATTCAA
>KK121540.1:228187-258838 GCA_000611955.2 Stegodyphus mimosarum
TGTGTGTGTGTGTGTGTGTGTGTGTGTGAGAGAGAGAAAAAGAGAGAGAGTGCTTGTGCACAAATGAATACAATGAGTGAAAAATGCATTTGCATCTGAAAAGAAAAAATTATAGGTTCTATGTACACCTATCAGTCTTCAGCGATTTTACCGCTCAGCCGCTAACAGGCCCTTGTACGAAGTGTAATCGCCGAAATTTTCGGGTGTGCTATTCCAGCCGCTAATGGGCCGTTGTACGAAGTGTAATGGCGAAAATTTTTGGGTTTATAATTCCAACAGTAGATTCGTTATTAATATTCTTTTATTTAAAGTCCTTTTGGTAAACTTTAACAAAATCCCACACAAAATTGCATCAGTATGTATACTAATGCGTGTGCACAAATGCATGCAATGAGTGAAAAATGCATTTGCATCTGAAAAGAAAAAATTATAACTGAAAGTAAGTAAAAAGTCTCATGTGTACACCACATGACTTCCTTGTACGGAATATTAAATAATACGCAATTTTCTTGCATTTCATTTAAACATATTGAATTATCAGTTAACGAATTTTGATACTTATTTTAAATTAATCATTCTCAATGTGTTTTGATCACAGAAGTACCCCGAATACTACAGATGTATTTTCATAATACCAGCAGATCTTCAACAAAAATATGATTCCAAAGAGTAGTTGGCGATTATTTTAGCTATAAATTAAGTCAATGTTCTAGAAATCTCATAATACAATTTCTTTATTTCTATCATAGATATCAAACTTAATTTGACTTCAAACATTAAGTACATTCTTTCAGAAAGCTATTAGAAGGATTATTTTTTTTTTAGTGAGTACGATCATTACTTCTAAATGACTATGAAACTGACAAATATCTGCAATCATGGATGCCAGAAACTCTTTGACGTACGAATCTAATTTGAAATAATACGTACAGAGGCTGTTCGCACATTTTTTTGGATGATTTTGCTTTGCTGCGAAAAAAAAAATTCTTCTGCTTGGAAACTTTTTTAACCGCAACTATATTTTTGAAAGTATAGCTTATCGTCTGCTACTTGACAGTTTTATTTTCATACAAAATGTCGCTTTTAAAGAAGCAATGGATGGAAAGCTATGTTTGTGGTCTTTCCGAAGAAAATTAGGAAAATTAGGTAAAAAAAAGGTAACATTTCGACACTCTGTAGAACACGTTGCGTTACAACAGTGGTATGTGGAGAACATTATTCTGTTGGGAAACTCCCTCTTAAATGCTGCTCATGAATGGCAGAAATACTGGTTGAATTAGCAGACTGACGTACAAATTTGCAGTCAGTGTGTTTGGGGTAACCGCGAGAGTACGCCTGCTGTCATAGGAAATTGCTCCCCAGACCATGACTCCAGGTGTAGGTCCAGTGTGTCTAGGCCACAGAAAGTTTGGTTGCAGGCGTTCCCCTGGCCTTCTTCTGACCAGCACACGGCTATCGTTGCCACGAAGGCAGAACCTGCTTTCATCAGAAAACACAACAGATCTCCACTCCGTCCTCCTGGTTTGACACCACTGGAGTCGCAAACGGCAATGACTTAGAGTCAGTGGAATACACGCTACAGGGCGCCTGGCTGTCCTTTAAGTAACCGATTTGTAACAGTTCGTTGTGTTACTGTGGTACCAACTGCAGCTTGAATTTCTGCCGCAGGCGCAGTACGATGCTCCAAAGCAGTACCCCGACGGTCTTCCCTCTCAATAGTTGCACGTCGCCGCCCGGAACACAGTCTTCTTGAAGCAGTACCACCGCTCCCAACAATCATGCGCAGTGGATACATTCCGGCCAAGTCTTTCTGCAATATCGCGGAAAGAAAATTCACCTTCTCATAGCCTTTATACAATATCTTGTTCAAACTCAATGAACTGTTGATAATGGCTTCTTCGTCTTCTTAAAAGCATTCTTGGCTAACATCAAATCAATACGTCAAATTTCAAAGATAAATAACGCTCACGAACTTTACAGCACGCATTTAAAGCATACCTGATTTGCAAGTTCTAGGTGGCGCTACTAGAGCCATACTTATGCGCGAAATTCGAATCGATGTAATCTTTCAGATGTATAAACGTCTACCAAATTTTGTTTATCTAACAGAAGTCTTTCTTGGTTAGGATTTTTTTTTCTGTCAGTGTATTTATCCAAGGTAAAAACGGAATGTTTCGAATGTTGCAAAAAGATCTTAAATGTTCAAAGAAAATCTGCCAAGTCAAAGGCCAGTTGCAGAATATTGAAATGCTCAGTGATCAACTGGGAACAAAGTGATTAATGCTGATTTGAATCTTAAAAAGGCAAAAAAACAAAATATTCATTGTCTTTCTCTACAGCATATCGCCAAACGCAGAACGCGCTGCAGAATTCTTTATGAGAAACGTTTATCCGGACGAAAATGGAAAAAAAAATGTTTTAACAATAGACGAATCTTGAGTGTACTTAAATAACTGCAATAAAAAGAGATCCATTTAATATATTATCAAAAAGGAGAAAAAAATTGTAAGACATAGTTCAAGGAATCTAAAGAAAGTTTTTCAATAAGAGATTTATGATTGTTGCTGGTTTTTCATATAACGCCAAATTGAAAATAAAGAGAGTGGAGAAAAATGTTAATATCAGCTCTACATATTATCCGAAATACAGGGTGTTTATAAAGTCCCGGACCCATTTTGATGTTTAATAACTCATAAAATAATAAAGATAGATTAAAATTAATAACATAAATGGTCAGATAGTCTCAAAAAGTTTCATGACCCTTGTCAATGAACTTCACGTGTGTCCCCTTCGTCGCACGGAGAATATCAAGTCGATATTCAATTTCACGCCAGGTACCGGCAAGCATGTCGGCATCCGCACAGGCTATTACGGTTGTAATTCTGGCTTTTAGGTCATCAATGTTCGACACTCTCCTCCTGTAAACGTTGTCCTTTACAAATCCCCAAAGGAAAAAGTCCAGCGACGTTATATCAGGTGATCTGGGTGGACACGGAATTGGACCTCCTCGCCCAATCCATCTTCTTGTAAAATGGTCATTCAAAGAACTACGAATGATGGTACCCCAATGAGGTGTGCACCATCTTGTTGCAAAAAGACATGTGGCTGAAGATCTTCTGTAAAAAAGTCTTTTCTGTAAAAAAGAAAGGCTCAATGACTCGGTCGTGCATTAGTCCACACCACACATTAACCTTTGGGGAATCCCTTTGTGCCTCACAGTATTCATGGGGGTTTTGGGATCCCCACATGCGCACATTATGGCGATTAACAATGACAGAAAGATGAAAGGATGCTTCGTCGGAGAACAAAAAAGAAAAAAAAAGAGAGAGAGAGAGAAAAATACAATTAATAAGCAGACGATATTAAAATGAAATTACCTGAAATTAACCACACGCGCAGACGATATTTACAAAAGTAAAGATATTCAAACGTGAAAAGGAAAAAAATCTATAAGTTATTCCATCAATAAATGCCATAAGTTTGTTTATATCTTCATTATTTTTATGAGTTATTAAACATCAAAATGGGTCCGGGCTTTATAAACACCCTGTATATTTTGTACCCAGTTTTCAAATATGAAATACCTTCTCTTTACACACAGTGTGATCAATCAGTAGAACTGCATCAAAACAAGACAAGCAGCGACATGTCAAAATCTACTCTTTATTTCCTGGAAAGAAATGGAACAAGAAACAAGTATTAAGGCCATATACCCTTCACTCATATGTCAACTAAATCTTCATCTGTCACTAATGTACAGCTATGGGATAAAATATCTCTACCGATACTACAAAAGGCTTTATTGTCTTGGAAATTACGGTGCATAAAGATAGTGAAGAATAAAGATTATCAAATAAAACATTTAAGATATAAAAATTTTAAGTGAAATATTTCTGTAATTACAATGAAAATCGCCTAAAACGTGTCCAAACAGCTTCTGTAGTTTATAATACAGTCATACAAATGACTTGAGTTCATTCCATTATTCATGAGTGACTGTTATGATAAATCAAGAAAGTATGATATTTGAACTGTTCCCAGTTTTGTTTGGAGGTAGCATCAACCTTGTTATTTGCAAGCGAAAAAAAATCTTAGTAGTTTTCAACCAAAATAACTTTTTTCTTCCTTTGTAATCAGACTCGAATTTTGCAAATATTTTTTTAATTTGTATTAAATTAAAAAATTTGAATGAATTGTGAATTTTGTGTGAATAATGAATTTTGCAAATTTGTCTCGAAAATATGTACTGAAATTTTTCAGTTAAAGAGTTGGCAGCAATCTTAAAGTTGTATGTATCTGCCCGAACTTTGAATCGAAGCAATCCTCTTTAACTGCTTTTTTTTTTTTTTTTCAAGGATCGCCAATGCATTATCATCAAAATCCTATATTCTCTTGTTAAAAAGATTCATTTTGTTTTTCTTTCGAATTTGAGTTAAATTTATTGAAACGTGTACCCGAAGCTAGAAGTTTTTTGCATACTTAGATTTGTTTCTCATTGTGCACTGTGCTCAGCATTTTCTTATATTACGAACTGACGCAAAATTTGATTGCACAGACACAGATTTTGTACTTTATAGATTGCTGTTTGACTTAAATATTGTTATAATTATTAATTTACTATTATAACAATTAATTTATTATTAATTTATTTAACCTGTAAATACATGCGCAAAATGTACCTCCTGCTCGGACAATATTACAAAAATTTGGCTTATTTTACATTGATGGCCACATATTATACGTTTCTTAAATCAGCCATTTAAAGTCACTGAAAGTCGTGCTGAAGGATTTATTTATTGGTGTAACGGTCAGCATGCTCGGCGCGTATTTGAGAGGTCCGTGGTTCGAGTCCCGGTGAGGGCATTGCTCATTTTTCATCTCTGCTGTTTCGAAATAACCTAATGTCTCTATAGTGGCGCCCGAATTAAAAGGTGGTGGATGATGATTATCCACCACCAGGATTTGGCGACTGGGTCTTCTAATCCCCAGTAGAACTTTAAAAGGGCGAATATATAAATTACTTCTCCCGCCTTCTTAGCATGCTTCGTGGTGTAGTGGTCAGCACGCTCGACGCATATTCGAGAGGTCCGTCATTCGAGTCCCGGCGAGGTCATTGCTCATTTTTCACGTCTTCTGTTTAGAAGAATACCTAATACTCTACGAAGTGACATTTCAAATTATTTATAACATGCAAATAAAAACAAAGAAGAACATAATTAATTGAAAAACAATATTTTTATACGAATATGATACTGGCGATATAGAAAAATTGCAGCGTAGGAAGAAATCAACCGCGTTATTAGACATTCTCATTACTATTCCTGCGTATTCGTTATACGCTTAAACGAAGTTCTTTCACTTTCTGTTTTCGTGAAGAGAATCTGTGCATTACAAAGAGAGTGAACAAAACAGCAGATAAAAGACATTTTTTAATATTTTGTTACAGTCGACAGCCTTCGGGCCTTTCTTGAGCACGAACATTAGGAGGCCCAAATAGAAGTTTCTTCTGATGAGAAGAACGAAAAGTGCTCACGCCTATTGCACCATCAAAGATGCACTGAGAAAGTGGGAAGATGTCAAGGCCACATCTAAGTAGTGCGTCTCTGTCAATTGCGATGAACAAAGTGCTTGATACGTTCAAAAACAATGCTATGCACTACTTGATATCCATGTCATTAAAAAGGAGAAAACGATTTTAGACAACTTGACACCAGAACTTAGTAATCAAATATAGATGCGCAAGAACGGCAAGCCTTCGACCTCCAGTAGAAGATTGAAAAAACTCAACTGAACTGAAAAACTAACAGACTGAATGCTTTATAGTGTATAAAACTAAACTTCTATGTGAAGTTTGTAATATTCCTTAAATTTCTTTTAACAATGTTTCGCGCTTTAGGGACAGAGCTCGGGAATGGATTAAAATGATTCTCTATACTAGCCGCAGAACACAACACAACACATTCATTTTAAACGTATCAGTAAATGCCATCATGTAAACGATTGGGTCCGTTATGAAAGACACTTCTGCGCATATGAACATTGACGATTTTAGGGTTTTCAGATATAATACAAGCTAACCTGATGACTCTGAAATCTTACTGGGTTAATCGTAATTAATGTATATCATGTTATTTCTTCATTGATTAGATTTCTACTAATTTCTTACTCGTTTCGTGCGGAATCCAGTCTAGTAGCAAGCCCCAGAACAGACGGATCATTAGGAGAAGACAGTGAGCACACAATTCACACATATTACACAAGAGGTAGGCAAAAGATGGCCCTCTTAACTGCTTAATCAGGCTTGTTATGAAATCTTGTGCAACAAACATTTTCATCTCTTTCATGCCCGATTTTGTACGCAAACTACCGAAAGCAGCAGTACAAGTGCGTATTTATTGCTACATTATACATATATACACATAACTATTTAGGAGTGAAATTAAACTGAGAAAACGAAGTATGCTAAGAAGCAGATGTGTCCGCCCCAGAAATTAGTTCTATCATTTCTAGCAGCTTTAAGTTAGAAATTAAAAAGTCAAATATCAATATTTTTAAGACCGATCAGTAAAAGGATTGCTACAAGTTACTTGGAAACTAATTTGGATGAAATAATCGCAAACGAACATTCGAGATTTCACTTCTCGCATTAAGCTTATATTAATTAACAATCGTTTTTATGACACAGTGTTTGTAATAAAAACGGAAATGTATGCAAAGCTAAAAATTTATAAAGGTGTTTGATTAACCATTGATGCCTTTTTTTGCTTCCAGTTCCTTGAGATTTTCGTATACACTTTATATTTTATTGGTTGACCCACATGCACGGCCGTCGTGACTCCATGTTCACCGTTTAGGGCTAACCGGAAATATAAAAATTAAATGCATGAAATGCTATTTTAAATTGACTTTTTTTTTTCTTAATTTTTACTTGGGAGGTGTGTCTTTTCATTCTTTATGTCCTGACAAACAATCAGGATACAACGGAGCGTCGTCACACAAGATCCATCGCACCCGGCGACGGCCCTGCCAGTGGCTAAGTACAGTTCCTGGGTACCTAAGCAAAAATATATTTCTGGGCTAAACTCCTTATCGTTTACAACGCGTCGAAAAGAAAAACTGATGTGTACACCACATGACTTCCTTGTACGGAATATTAAATTATACGCATTCTGCATTTCATTTAAACTTATTGGATTGAATTAAATCTCCTTCATCGATAGCGCATAAACCACAATAGAATAAATGCACTCCTTAAAATTCACTATATTTGTTTACCATAGCGACACTCTGGCGCTAACTTCCCTTAACAGCGTTACATCTCATGCATTTCATAACTGAATCTGAATCTATCTTCTTTCTAGTAGGCCTCTATTACTTGAATCTTCACCTATCGTTCTTAATAGTGCCTATGGCCTTTCACGTTATTTAGGAATTAAATGATGTGAAAATAACATCAACACCCGTGGGCGAAAAGTGCAATATGAGTAGACATTCGTTCACTTTTGATAAAGCAATCCTGTTGAGATGGCATATGGCTTTCATTCTTGGTATGGCATAATCTGTAGGCATTTTCGCAGTTACTTACAGCAATAATACAGAGAATTAGCAATACTGGCAATTATATACAAGGTAACTTTTCCGCTAAAGCACCGAATAGTCGTAGAAGGCTATGATTCTAAGTTGAAGGCATAAAGAAGCAGTGCGGTCGTCATTTTATAACTCAGAATGCACAAACGTTAGGTATATTATCTGGAGAATTACCTAACCGTTGCCACATGTTCTATTCAAATACTATAACAAATCTAAAGCGATGTGTAAAAGAAATTTAAAAAAAAGAAAGAAAGAAAGAAAGAAAAGAAAAAAGAAACAGTGTTCCACAGACGATTCAGTATTTCTCATTCATTTAATTCAGTTTTTACTTCGCGACAAGGCAAAAATGCATTAAAACTGAAAATATCTATATTAAAAATTACGAAGTAAATCTTAAACACTTATTTCCACGAAAAAATTACAGAATGGATTCAACATGATTTAATTCGCAATAATAAAATAAAGCGTTTTGTTGCGAAGCTTAGTTTCTCTGATTGGCAACAAATTTACTATTCTCCTAAGTTCCAAATGTAAACGAATATGGCTGCCATGGGAAAAATGATTAGGCTTAGCCGCACTTAAACAACTTTTAAATTGTTGATAATTCTACAAATCTTGCATGCAAATTTACTAAAGGCATAAAAACCTTAACCGGAAGATAAGAGCAACGTAATTCAATCATTTTTAAAGCAAAAAATGCGCAATTTACCAACATATAAGAGTAAAAAACTGAACTCACTCAGTCGAGTAACAGAGTGGATATATATACACATATATTTACATACTTTTGATGCGGCCGATTACGACCAAAATAGGAGGTGCAAGTGTACATGTTATAGCAGTCCTATATACAAAGTTTCAACGCTCTGAGGTTATTCGTTTTTGAGTTATGCGAGATATATACGTCGAGAGAGAGAGAGGGTTGAGAATTATCAACAATTTAAAAGTTGGTTATATACGAGAGAGTTCTAGAATTATCAACAATTTAAATGTTGTTTAAGTGCGGTTAAGCCTAATTTTTTTTTTTTTTTAGTCCAAAGGGATTTAGTCCCGAAGGACTATTACTTTCGTTTTGCGATTTTGCGTCGATTCACTCTGAATGCCCGTTTCACTTTTCAAATTGTTGCCACTAAATGTTATCGCTCTGCATTAAATTTTAAAAAATGAAAAATCTGCATAAATGTATGCATGTTTCTCGCATTGTGATAAAACCTAGAGCCATCGAATTTTGAATGACGTAATCCTACTGCGAATATGGGCATCTGGAAGCCCTAATTTTGAATTTGAAATTTGCTTTATTATCGATTTTATGTTTTTTAACATTTCAACGAATTTCTGATTAACCAACTAAATGATTTCAAAGCGAGCAATGGCAACACTGTACGGAAAAAAAACATTTTTATCTCCAGCGCACGAAACTTACGGAAATTCTAAAGATATGTTCATTTTAAAATGATTTTGCGATATTGATTTTGAACTGAATTTTATGGTTTGAGTACGTAGTACATGATATTTAATAAAAAAAAAAAAGGTAGCACAAGAAACGTTAAAAAAACGCGCCTTTGGACGTAATTTAAAATCTGAAATCTTTCAGATTTTTTTTACTATAGCAGTTACCATTTTTGCTGAGTGAGACCAAAAGTAAACTTCCAGTTTTGTGCACAAAAAATCCCACTGGCCAAATTTCTTGTTTTTGCGTGGAAACTAATTTTAGTTGCAGAAATTGTTTTAACTGTATTTGGTGTTGTGTTTTTTTATATTTTTCAGTTTTAATGAAAATAGTTTGAGGTTTTACGCATTTTTGCCTTGCCGAGAAGTGAGAACTGAATTAATTGAATGAGAAATATATCTCTAATGAATTTCGAGGAAATAAGTTTAAATGAAATGCAGCAAAAAAATGCGTATAATTTAAAATTCCGTACAAGGAAGTACTTTCAGCTGGGTGGCAGGGGTTTGCGGTTTGTGATACTCATAATCTGTATGAATATGAATTTGTCCACAGAGGCTTATGTTAACTACTGCAGCCTCTCGTTCAACTAACAGGTCTAGAGGCGGCGTGCCTGCGATAACTTGCAGGGCTGCCGTGGACGTGGTGCGATAAGCCTTACAAATGAGAAGTTGGTGTTGCTGTGAAGAGAGTAATGAACGTCTCATTTGGGAAGAGATGTTAGTCCCCCAAATGGCAGCGGCATACAGAATAATTCTTTTTACCACTGTTTTGTACCATATTCTAAGCAAGTGACATAGGATACCCCATCGCATGGAAGTAGTCAGTCTGTTAATTCTTAATTTTAGAGAAGAGATGTATAGTTGCCAGAAAAGTCTATTATCTATTACTACTCCTAGGTACTTAAGTTGTTTAACAGATTTAATGGATGACCCCAAAACCTTAAGACAGGGGTTTCTACCTAATGGAAAGCCTCGACTAATTATGAGTGTTTGCGTTTTAGGCACCGACAGTTTAAGCTTATGCTCTCACGCCCAGTCAGCAAAGATATTAAGGCAGTCCTGAGTTCGCGTTTCGAGGTCGCTTCGGCCTGTTACAGTGAGTAAAAAGTCGCCTGCGTATGCTAAAAGCCTAACTCTTTCTTTGTTTCCAAACACCGAAAAAAAACTGAGTCAGCAACTATATTCCAAACGACGGGTCCAAGACAGGAACCTTGTAGTCATCCCCTCTCAAGACCCTTCCTTACCAATTCTCTGTCTAATGTAATAAAACTTGTCTTTTGTCAAGATAGCTGGGAATCAGGTGTCTTATGGAAGCAGAGCATTTAAGGGCGTGCTTCTTGCGGTACAAAAGAGCCCGGGTTCGATTCCCGAAGAAAGCATGGATGTTTGTAAATGTATAATGTCTTTGCGGCATGAGGGCACTCTAAATATATGGCGAGCCGAAAGTCTTCTCGTGTGGACTTGTGGTAGAGAGTGGGAGACCCTCGGACCCCCCCCCGGATGGCAACCATTTTTCCATGAAATTCAATGGACAAGATGACAACAACAACCGCTTTATACGGTAGTTTAAGAACTAAGAGACTTAAAAAGTATTCCACCATAACTCTAAAAACAATATATACTATTCTTTGATTACGTACAATCTCTCCTACCTTTTAATACAAAAACATACGTACAATTGGTCTTAGCCAAGAAACGTTAATAGTTTTTCAGCAACATCGCAATATTGTTTATTTTCACACACAGACAAAATAAATTTTCAGATTTATCACTCAAATAGTACAGCTACCCACTTAACAGAAGGCAAGAAAGTTTGTTTTCGATCTATGAAAGTAAACAAAGTAGCCAGAAATATATAAACAGACATATTTTCGAGACATCAAAATCAGACTCAGATACTCCGTTTATTATAATTACAGTAATAAATACATTTTCTATTGATAAATACCACGTGACCTTTGCCCATGTGCGCTTTCATCCGTGTGGGTATATATGGCATGGGCATTATCACAGTGAGGTTATTTTTGTGAGCTTCGGCTCGCGTGCGCTTTTATCAGGGAACCATTCATTCTGCGATTCGCGAATCTTCCCTTTTTTAAATGTTGGACTACTCGTTAGCATTATTTACATGAAAATGAAATAATACTAAAGCAAAGGGCGATTTTGAGGCCAAGAAAGGTAAGACCTGGAAAAGACGAATTTCGGAGATACAGAAGTCAAAATTCAGCCGCCGAAATGCGTTTAAACGCTCTTTTAGCTCTTCATAAATTTCAGGGTCGACTTGAAAAGGACGAATGAACGTTCCTCACCATCTAATGTCCAAAAATTCATTAAAGTGTTTTCCTTTCTCCTGTTTTCTCAATGCAAAATAGAATTTTTTGTCACCTTTAACAGTTATATTGCACACAATCTAATTTACAGAGATTTCATGCACGTATACGTTCAGTTTTTCCCAAATTAGTCATGCCAATGTAAAGCTTATGCATATATGCATTCCTTGATAGGTCCACACAATTAAAAATGTTCATACCATTCAATTTCTTTTAATAATTGCCGTTTGCTACACTCACTTTTTTGCTCAAAATAAAAGCTTCTTAACAAGACATTACATGCATAGAGCACGATACCAAAATTAAAGCACTTTCCAATCGGAGCAAAAAATTAAAGCTCATCGAAGTTTATGTAGTAAAGCAGTGACTATTTCTCGCCGAAATTGTTTATAATGGAAGGAAGATGGTTGCGGACTTTGAAATAGCCTCGACTCAGCTTTCTTTTACTCCCAAAGATCAAATTCTATTCTAAACAACATTTTGAAACAGCTGAAAACGTCCTGGCAGCTGTGACGAAGAGTTTGAAGTGCAGACTCCTTGCACTGTTATATAAGTGTCCGAAATCTGGAACCGTTGTTTAAGAGCAAGGCATCTATTTTAAATTTCAATCGCATTCATGTTTAAAAAAATATTTTTTCCCCTTAAATCAGTGGGGCGGAACATGTATTTACACTAATCTTCAGATTACTTCTAAAATTGTAGTATTTCCTGCAGGCTTCAGTAATATCAGACTCGATAATCTTATAAATAAAATGACACAAGACTTCAACAAGACTTTGCCTTTTATTACAAATCATATACACTGAAAACTATACAATTAATATCTTGGCATTTCGCTTTCCGACACTTGGTCCCAATCGTTTACATTTTCCACCATAATTCACATTTCTTTTCCCCAAACTTTCAGTTCTCACAGAAATTTTCTTTACTGCATATATAAAGAAACATAACTTGATTATATTTAAAACAGTTTAATATACTATAACTGATTAAGCTCTCAAATGTTAACAACAATTCCTCAATTAATATAAAGTAGACTACAAGAGGGACAAAATTTTGGGGAAAAGATACCAAATAAGTTATAATCATCAGCTTGTTATCTACAGAAGAGTATAATACATCCAGTTATGTTTTTAAACAATACATAGGCCCAATCAAAAGAAAACTGCATTTAAAAAATGCACAATGGAAAAACAGCCCACTTGCTTCAAGATACGATAAGGGTGATTGTGACCCATTTCAAAAATAGTGAAAATTACCATGGAGAAAAGTTCAGTATGATTTCAAATAATTCGAAGTATTTTAATGTGATCCACATACATACAGTTACACAAAAATTTTTCAAACAATTTTATTAGTGCAGCAAAAAATATTTTTTAAATTTATTAAAAATTAATTTGTATTTTACTACATCATTTCCTAAAATTACCTAGTTTTTGGTTTCTCAAAATTTTTGCGAATAATTGTGCAGTTTAACATCCTTTTTTTTTTCGGGGGGAGACTGCAACAATTTAAAATTTAGTATGATCTCTGCTAGCAATTTAAAGTTCAGTATAATCATCAACACATTGTGAGGCTAACAGTAACTTTTCACTTAAGTCTTTAGGTACGATACTAGAACTTGAAGTATGCATATCAGCAGGTGTTTGAGCAAGAAATGGTAGAAAAAACAAAACAATCCACGGAATGTAAAGAATTATGATCAGCTACCTAGTTATAAATTACCCATACAATCTTTACCAAAAAGGTCTTTAAACAGATATTCAGCCCTAAAAGTTAGGATATGAAATTAAACAATACTTTATAGTCTCCACAACTTGGCTATCAAGAGTTGAAAGACGTTTTACATTCCATTATAATACCAGTCATATAATTAAAAGAACTTTCGACAGCAGTCCATGGAAGCAAGTTGAAACAGACTTAATTAATTTTGCCAATAATTGGTATTTCTGTTTTCCAGCTTCTCTCAGCCCAAAAATTTACAATAATACAAATATCTAAATGTATCTGGTATTAAGCGTTTCCACAGTCTAAGAGTTTTCAATTTATGTAATATCTGAATGATATATTTTATCTAAAAATTTGAGAAAGAAGACGAATGAACATTTCACAAATCCAGATATTCTGGATTTCAGAAAGTAAAAAAATCTGGAGTTCCGGTTATATCAGGACCACAATCACCCTTAATATGAAAACAAAGCAAAAAAAAATTAAATTAATGATAGGAAATTAATTAATTAAATTTTGACTAAGTTATTTAAAAATACCTTGAGTTTTTAATTATATAAATATATATATATAATAAATTATACCATTTAAAGAATATACAGTATTATTCAAACACATTCATTAAAAAATAAATAAAAAATTACACATGGAGGATTTAATTAGGTTTTTTGTCTTTTTATTTTCTGATAACACATACTTTTGTTTAGGTATTTAAATACAGAATGAAATGAAATCACTTTCATCACTCACAAATCACTGGCAACTGTATGAAACTCTAGTGGTAAAATAGTATTTGTGGCACTGTAGCATGGTGTACATTTATATTATGGCAGTTTCTATTTTGGGGATTTGAGCACTCAAAATGCAAGTTATAGATCATTTTTAGAGAAAAATTTCTCTAGAATCTACTTTTTTTTTTAAAAAAGTGATCAGAAAAGTGGCACCTTATATATATGACAGCAGATTCTAAGAATTGTTTTTTTTTTTTTTTTTTTTTTTGATTTACTTCAAATGTTTTTTAGGACCATGGCATTTAATCATGTTAGATTAAAATAAGAAACTGGATTTTTTTTAAACACTATATTAAGTAAAAATCATGTAGAAACAGAATCAGGCATTTTAATTGTTTTTCTATAAATAATCATTTTATTCAATCAACCTCTTTAGAACATATGCTATATTTATGCTTTGTTATTTTATATACATATTTATATGTATGAGTCCAAAAAATTAATTACAAACTAATGGCCAAATCTTGCAATGGTTTACAGTTTCTAGTATTCACAACTTAAAAAGTAAATTAAGAAAAAAAAAGCTTACCTTGTTTTGGGGGGCTGGGTCAATGCAATTGAAACCGATGGAAGAAAGGATATATCTTTTTCTAATATGGATAATTGAGGAATTGCAGTAAAAATGCATTTTAAAGTTACATATTTTATTCATTCTGAAATAATTTAATGTATATAATTTACACAATTTTTTTAAACACCAAAAGTAGTCAGTAAAAATACTATATTATCATTTTATCACACGTTCCCATTCTGAGACACTTGCAAAACATAATTGAAAAACTGAGTAAATTAATTTGACTAGACTGCTGTTTAAAAGTAAATATGTACTGTACTTTTTAATATCACAAAAATGCATCTTTACATCTATCTTAATACAGTGGTTGTCAAGTGGTTTTTCATAGTTTAGTGTTCCCAAACACACAGCTGAACTCAGAAGAGAAAAAGTTCCAATTTGGAACCTTTCCTATTAATTACTTTTCTCTTACTATCAAACTGAAATAACAAAAGCAGTTCCTCTCTGCTTTGGAAATTAAATAAACCATGGAAAAATTGAAAGAAAAAGCAGGAAATATTTAAAGCTGCAATGATTTTCCTTTTATTTATTTATATTTTAAGTTTACAAATTTTCTGGCTCTTTTTTTTTTTAAATTAAAAAATTTCTTGTGACAAGAAATTTCAGATCTGCATGCAGAAATGCTGAATTAGCTTTATTACAAAAAAGGCATCATTCCAATTTTCTGCTGTACAGCTTCAGCTTTTATTCTGCTTATTAGAATTCTCTTCTGTTACTGTTAAAGGGAAAATTATTTTCACTTAAACTATTTTTATGGTAAAAGGCAACTAAATTTTATTTTCAGTAGATGAATAAAAATGTTACCTAACCAATCCTTTTGTAAGATGAGTTGGAAAGCACACTGTTATTTATTTTGATGCCTATTTAGAGGCCAAACAGCTAAAACTTTGGAACTCAGTTTGTCCCAGAATCCGTTCCCAGCAGTTGAACAGGTTGGCTGCATGGAGTTCCTTTAGAAATCCCTGGATGAAGGCCATCTTATCTTTATGCAGATAGCCCTTATGTTCTTTGTCACAAATAAATAGTCTAACCTAACATTAAACAGTATTATAAAATGCATACTCATTGAATTCCACCCAAGAAACATACCCCAATTACAGATATGTACTGGATACATGTAGATATGTACTATCTTGATAATGACATTATAAAGTTTCATATTCAAGCAATATAATACATCAAGCTCTATATTAAACGCAATCTTATCTATTTTGTTTTACAATAACATAAAACAGAAACTTTAAATCATACTCGAAAAAAAATTAAACTGCACTGTAAACATTGAAGATTTGAGAACCACTGGACTTCACATTTAAAAACTAAGATATGTTCAAATACCACAATGTATTCAACAGAAATATTTCATTACAAAAAGGTTTTAATCATTGCTATTTGAAAGAATCTACAGCATCGATATCATATAATCTTTTATTAATCATAGCACTTGTTTGGAAGTAGTATAAGATTCAGAAGCATATAATTTTCACATATATAAGTATACATCTACCACTGCTTAAGCACTCAGATTATGAACTATTTCTTTCTGATAAAACAACACTTAGTTAAAAATTTAAAACCTTTAATAATTATTCCACGTAAAAGTAGACAGCTTCACTTTATTTGCTGCTTATTCAATTTTTTAAAATGTGAACTAACAACATTAATACTGATGAACACAAAAATATAAAATAAACAAACAAATAAAAATACCTAAAATTTTGATTACTAATTCTTTAACCTCATAAATAAATAATTTAATCACACCACAAATAACACAAAAATGAACATGGAATGTTAAATAAATACAGTAATGATTATAAATAAAATAGATAACATATTTGAACCATTTTAAAAACCTTAAGTAGATAGTATTTTTCCTTAAAACTTCTGATTATGTGCAATAGTTAAAATAGCTTGCATAGAAACTGAGTCATGTACTTACATCTGTTATACAAGGATTCACAATAATATGCCGCTTTAATGAAAAATATTTTCTCTTCAGAAAACAAACTTTAAGCAATATGGATTAAAAAACAAATTCTCAGGCATATGTAACATATTTCCTTATTAATTAATTAAAATTAATAAATAAACAAATCTAATATTAATTCATTAGAAGAGATGTATAATATCAAAATGGAATGCAAAAAATAAAATAATACTGAGTATAAATTTTCAAATGCTAAAACCTATCAGAACACAAAATAACAAAATAGAAAGAACAAGAAACCAAATAATATATTCTTGCACTGCAATGTAACAAGTAGCTTCTTATAATACACAACATTTAAAAGCATTTTAACACAAATCATTTAATATATAATTTGTTCGTTAAGAAGTATATTTTCCCTATGAGTGTCTTTTGGGACAATAATCTGCAAAATACAAGCAATCTTGACACCATTCTCACTGACCATTTTCATACTAAGCAATGAACTTCCATTGATTTCAGAGATATACTGCAGGATTTCATTGCAAACTATTAAGCCCTTAAGACTCTATTCCTGTTTTATACAAATATAAACTGATTTCAAATTCACCAGTTACTTTGGAAACATATTTAACTCCCAGCATATCTCCGATAACATAGCACCAAAGTGCACATTTCATATTATTAAAATATTCCATTTCTAATATTATTAATACCAACAATTAATTATTTTTGTTTTAACCTATGTGCCTACACCTACTGGAAATGGGTCAGTATTAAGAGAGAACCTGACAAATCCAGATTCACAGGCAGTGGCTAATTTGACTGATTTGACTAAAAGCACAATGTACTACTTATCCTGATTGTCAAAATACTCTATTTTGAAGATAAAATAAAATGGAGGAAGCTTGGTAGAATTCAGGTAACATGGGAAAACAACCAGCATGAATAAAAAAATAGCCAAGCATTCTTTTATGGATGGATGAACCTTGTGTCTATCAATAATAACTAGCGACTATTGATTAGTGATTTAGGTATTATTTTGATAGTTCTATTGGATGATAATTATACTAATATGTAAAGAGAAAGGGGGGAAATCTATACTTTTACTAGCACAGAATTGCTCAAATAATTTCCTCAGAAGACCAGAATAACTCTTATTAAAATAGTAAAGCATGAGAAAAGACTAAGAGAAGGTTCATGACTCTAAAATACTTTGTTTAAAACGTGAACAACAATACATGTGGAAACAAATGTCAGCGCTTTCTATCACTTTTTCAAGATTTTGTTTTTAAGTGTTTATAATCGATTCTAACTATTCCATTAAAAATAATGGCATTAAATGATAGTCAAATGTTAAAAATCATGAAATACATCACAAAATACATGAATGTATTGATACTCTTCAAATAATTTTGGCAATTAATACATATGAAAATGCTGCAAAAGGCATATGTTAGCATAAAGTGCACATAAAATGTTTTCAAACTCAACCAGCTGAAGCAAAGCTGCCCCATAAGAACTAATTTAATCGTTATTAGTGTATCTCAACTAGCATTCTTTAAAATATCACTTTCACATGGAAAGAAATTTAAATAGAATTTCTTGTTTGATTTTATGTAATTCTGTATGACTGTTATATCTACTGTTCCATATTTAAAAGTAAAATCATGAAAAGGTTTCATTGTATAACTACCATCAATAATTCATTGTAAAAAAATGCAAGCATTCTCACTTTCACTTGTGAACTACTTTTCATTTACTACCATAAGTAAAATCTGCCTTTTAAGAACCCTATTTTGACAGTGTTTCAAAAATTCACAAAATCCAGTAGAGAATTAGATGTTTTTGGCCTAAACAGCTTTTTAGATGCACAGTACAAACATACAAATCTTGTTTTCTTACCCCTTCTTCTGAGCTAAATTTTGCTATTTTTTAGACACTCGAGATTACAAAAGCACATTTGCAGCAGGAAAGTTTACTTTTCAGAAAGTAAATGATTCATTACAGAGTGTACAAAAACAGCTTGAATACCACCAACTGTGAAACATTTTTCAGTTTCCAGAATTCATACATAACTTCAAGTCATATACAAGAGGGAAAGAAAATTGGTTGAAAAAACTGTAAACGATTTTCATTCTATGAAATACTTTTAAGAGTGAATAAAGTGAAAATTTCAATTACTAGCATACTTTTATAAATTTTGCCCAGATCTGATATACTAGAAAAATGTTTACTTCATCTTAAGCATTAAAATAGCTTCATTCATAAATCAATATTAATGGATGGAACTTAAAAGATAATACAAGGTAGTAAAAGGATCTGTCATGAGAATACCAGGTTTGAGATGGAAGCCCTAGGTTTGATTCCAAATACCAGAAAACTTCATGCTGGAAATAAATAGAATATAAAAGTATGCCATATTTAAGATACTGTACTCACAAGAAGAATCAAGTTATGAGAGGAGAGCATAATCCATTATATTCAAACTCAAAACCATACTAAAAAAACAAAGATTGCACTATTTTTAATGATGATTAAATAGCTTAACAATATTTCTGAGCTATGTTACCTATTATCAAAATGCTATCTAGTTGCCATTTAAATAAAATAAAAAAATAAAAAAAAAAAAAAACCCTCAGTGACAGGTTTTTGTGAAGTAACTCTTTGGCACAGAAAACACATATATATACATTTTATATCAAATAAAAACTTTTGACTGCATTATTGAGCCTATGTATTTTAAAAATGAGAGCTTATAACATGAAGCAAAGGAAGGTTTTAAAGGAAGACATTTCACTATCAAACTTGCAAATGGTATCCAGGGGAGAATAAATAAATAAATAACGGGTAAAATTATAAATTCCCACACAGTTTTTATTAACACCATACATAAGAACTATTTTTCATTGATTTCAGAGAAGGAAACAATAGTTTAAATTACTTACAGTAAATTCACGTTTATATATTAATCCATACCCATTCATGCAGCAATAACACTATTCTTTCCTTTCTGCTAAAAATGCACAACAAATAATGTTTGCCCCATGCTCAATTTGGCATAGAATTCTACCAAGCTTTTTACAGCCTATAGGTACATTGTGAATATACATGCCGGTGAATGCAAAGTTCGGCATCATAGCTAGTCGCTAAGCATTGGTTGATTTGCATTATTTTTAAGTGTGCACAGGAAACTTTATAAAAAGTCACTATATTTTTAAATAATTAAAATCCTTACTACGGAAGCAATACGAAATGATTATTTTGTAATACTAAAATTATAGCTCGGCTGCAGTAAGGCTATACAGCATAATTAGCATTCTATAGTACAGCTATTTTTTTACATACATTAATTGTACATGATAATCATTTCATTACAATGAAATTATAAAATGAACACAGTATGGCTCTCTCTGTTGCAGAACATTTAAATTATATTAACATTTTAGATGTCATTGAGCTTTTTATTTGTCAATAGTACACTAAAAAAGAGTTGCAAGCTTTTACAGAGTAAAAAATGCAAAATGTTTTCTGAACTCTCTTTCATCTTATTTTGAAAGACACAAAGAAACTGATAAGAAAAGGGAATAATTTTTTTTTTAATTATACATTGATTTATTTTCCCCTTAAAAATATTAATTTAAGATATTTTTAACTTAATTTATATTGTAAATTAATGGGAAATTGTAATAAGTATTTGCATAGCATAATTTAAAATGGTATTAAAAATCTGAAATCCTCAGTACAAAATGCCTTTATTGTTAATACAGGGGAAAAAAACCATCATGTGTGTAAATTATACTGTTGGAAAGGAAGGAGCATATATACAATAAATATACACTTAAGCAAAATAAATCCATAATCATACTCTTATGCAAGGATAAAAGGTGAAATACATACAGAACACTGCTGCAAGGAGTGAAGAACTAAAAATTCTTCTTGATTTAAATAATATATGAAATATTTTAAACTACTACAAAATACAGGATCAGCAAGATGGTTAATTTTGGCTTAACTGACATGATTAATCAACACTTTAATGTTAGCCCACTTCCAGACATTCAAAGCACATTTCCAAACGCACATAGTGCTTAAATGTTACACTATTAAATGCTAGTATTTATCATAAAAAACCTATGGAACTTAAAATTCAATGGTTTTGTTGCACCATTTAAAATCTCTTTGATTAAATACATAATATATTTATTTATATATATAATTTTATTTACAATATATATATTTATATACATTCAGCATGCAATTTAACAATCGTACGTCCCATTCCAAGAACACATATAAATCATCTTTTTATTTAAACACACTAAAAACAAAGATAGTAGATCAAACAGAACAACATATAAGAGTTACAAAATGTTACAATACATGTCCACCCAGCAGACACATAAGACTGATGTAAAAATTTGCTAATGATGAATAAAAAAAATGTAGTTAATACATCACAAAAAAAATTAGATATCTATAACATCCAATAAATAAATACAATATTAACACATAAACTACTTTTAAATAAAAACATGATATAATAATGTAAGAAACACTAATTATGCTTAATATTTGCTACAGTGATGCAAATGAAAGACAACGGTTCAAGTACTTTTACCTGATATCCCTAATTTACCTGATATTCGTCTAAAAATGCCTCACAAAATCATGATCTGATGAATTACTGGCATAATTAGCGAAAAATCATCTTCATTACTTATTTAAATCCACAAAACAAATGTAAAATATACAACTAATAAAGAAATCAGTCGAGCATAAAAAATCATATCTGAAATGTAAAATGCTTTCATAAAAAGCATTTCTGTAGAGTAAAGATTAATTTTTAACATGGTTAAATATTATTGAGAATGTTATAAGTTTTATTTTCTGCAACTTAACTCTTAAGTCCATACAAGAATTCAGTATATACTTTAAAAAAACAGTATGGAACGACAGAGAGAAATATTACTTGGGGATAACTATAAAAAATGTTAGCTGCTCGAGGGTGGGGCTGCCTAATGTACAAATAGAATGTCAAAGTTTTGCATTCAGCAATAAAGAGAGCAGAACCAAAGTAAAATAACTAATAATTTTTAAGATAAAAAGCTGCTTGGAGATCAATTACATCAATTCATAAACTTATTACCAAATTATTATTCAGTAAAATTTCACATGCACATCATTTACAGGTAGTTTTGTCCAATAACCTAGATTAAAATTACACAAGTTTTTAAAAAATATATTAATATATACTGTTTCAGAGAAATATTTTAATATTGCTAAAATTTATAAAAACACTCTAGTCTGAACTAATTAATTTTTAGCATTCACTAGTGCCTAAACTTAGAATTATAATTTTGGACACGAAAAAAATATTAATATAATAGAAATTATATTATTTAAAAAATTCCATTTTATACAAATGAAGTATACCCATGTAAAGACAAACATTCTGAATTTGAAAACAATGAAGCTAAAATCAACTTTAAATACTCATGGAATGCTTTACTGTTGTTATCAGTTTTAAGGTCCCCTCCCCCTTTAAAATAAACTCATCAGAAACAGAAAACAGTAAATAAATAATATCTAAAATATGTAAATACTAAAAAAATAAAATTTTGAATTTATTCTGAAAATAAGGAAAACTTCACACCTTGCAGTTGAAATTAAAAAAACAACTGGATCAATATTTACAGAGGAATGGTTTTCTACATATATTCTATGTACTCTGGTTGATAGGATGAGAAGTTTCTGGGCTCATGAAATGTGGTGGAGGAGCATGAAGGAAAAAAAATCTTCCAACTACAGACAAAATAAAGCCTTCTCCCAAAAGCAAGGCACTTCTAATATCTGAAAAGAAATCAAAGTTATTTAAATGATACATGCCATAATGAAGGTCAGAATCTAAAACCTAAATACACATTTACACAACCACAAGTTAACCTTCAGTCTCTTAACCTATTGCTATATAATGACAAGTAAGATACTCTATACAAAATACAGATGAAGCATGTAAACTATGAGTCATATTTGTGATAACAGATTACTAATCAAAGATCAGACTCATGGTATGGAATATATGAGCTAAATATGGAAATTACTCATCAAAACTCATCATATATATTACAGGTAAACACATAAATTAGAAGTTAGATTTGCAATATGAATTATGAGCCAAACCTGGAAATCATGATGCAGACTTGTGGTACACATTACAAGATAACAATAAAATCATACGGAAGGAATTACAGACCAAATACCTATACATTTGATAAATATTTCACACCAAAAATAAAAGTTTGATTTGTGGATTAGCATCTGCAGATATGCTACACAAATTAGATATAACTTTAAGACAAGTTTTTTAACTTAATGGTATAATTAACGTTACACTATGCTCAGTTTACTAAATTACTTCCATAAAGATTGAAAAAGAAGAAAAATGAATGTGAAAAAAATAGCCTTTGTTTTTTTGTAACAGATATAATGAAAAATTTGTTGATATGTTTAATAGTGAAACTCTTAATATCATGGATTCTACTGTTATGTAGATTTCAAGGAACTTTACATCTACCATATTCCTCCCAAAGCTACCATGGACACCTATTAATTTTTTAAGCCATGAGAATTTTTCACAGATTTGCCATCTAAAATGAACCTTTTTATACACAATTAAACATTTAAAAAAAAAAAATCTAAAAGCTTTCAGATTTTATATTATGCTTAAGGAGTTTTTTTTTTAATGTTTTGTGTGTTACCTTTATTTCTATGTTCTTCACACTTAATCCTTTCGTGCCTAACGGGACACATACGTCCCAAGCAAATTTCCACCAGCCCTGCCAATATTTTTTAAGGTCTTTTCATTCACAGAACATAGATGGCACTACAGTACATAATGTAATTCCTGCATTTTTGGAGTGTTGTAGCAGCTCATTCCATACTGTACGAACATAAATAGTTTAGTTTTGGAAAATACCGCCTATTTTTGATGAAATTTTCATTGATCCATAAATCTAAGGCCAGATAAGTTAGTCACGAAGCGGATTACCTCTAATAAACTGGTACTTCTGTTTTTATTATCGGGACATATGTGTCCCTCTCGTCTTGGATAGTGGAACACATTGTCCCAACAGTCCTATGTGATCATTACGCTTGATATTATATTTTTCGGTTACTTTTGAAATAGTTGCTTATTATTTTTAATTTAGGCACAAATTAATTCAATCTAAAATAACTCGACACCGGGGACTTACTAATGAAGAAATCAAAAAAATTTTAGAAGAGTCAGCTGACGAAAATATTGATTTGGATGATGAAATAGACAATCCTGATTTTCAAGATCCAGCACATAATTTGCAGTACTCATCCGATTCAGACAAGTGTGAAATGGATATCGATCACGATACCATTCCCCAAAATACAAGAACAGTGATGCTTTGAGTGATATTAATACGGCATCACTTTCATCAGTTGATGAGATACCATCAGCTAATGCTTCAGGCTGCAGACCAATCTTATGGTTTCATGCAGATTCAACTTTCCAACCTCGAATGACAATTCCAGCAGAGTCATCGCCTAGTTTGTTATTCAACTTAAATTGTTCAGCTACCGAATTGGACGTGTTTCTCAAGATAGTTCCAAAAGGTCTTATGATTTGGATCTCTCAATGCACAAACCAATGACTCAATAAGTTAGAACAAACAATTCACCCTACAGAACACTCTGAAATTATGTTTGTCTTTGGATGCATGCTTGTCATGTCTTACAATAAGATGCTGAAATTCTCTCATTATTGGTGCTTCTAATCCTTCTTTGGGAAATGTAGCAATAAAAAATGCTATTTCAAGAGGCAGATGTAAAACGTTGTTCTCGAAACTATATTTTGCTGAACCAGAAAAGCCAGAAAATGCAAGTAAAACATATTATATTGACGAGGTTGTTTCGTGCCTAAACAAACCTTTAAACAGTGCTGAAGCGAAAGCTCATATCAATCTATTGATGAATCAATGGCGAAATTCAAGGAATGTTCATCCTTCACACAATATATGCCGACGAAACTTGTGAAAAGAGGGATAAAAATTTGGCAATGATGTGATTCAAAAACAGGATATGTATATGACATAAACATTTATTCCAGAAAAGAAACGGGTGAAGTTCAAGGCACACTCGGGGAACAGGTAGTATCAAAGCTAACGGAGACAATCCGAGGAAAAGATGTGATGTTTGCGTTTGACTGATCTTTTACAAGCGTGCACCTGATGGAAACTCTGAAATTTCCTGCTGTTGGTACATGCATCAAGACATGCAAAGATGTTCCTAATTTTGCAAAGCAAAAGTGGTGAGTTTGAGTTTCTAATAACTAAAATTGGAACAATGTGAGTAAGGTGGCTTGATTCAAAGTCAGTGATGATGCTAAGTAATTGCCACGAAGCTAAATATGCAAAAGTAAATCACACCATGTAATATGAAAACAAAGAAAAATTTGAGTACCCTGTGGCAATCGAATTCTACAACAAAATCATTGGAGGTGTAGACCTTGCAGACCAAATGGCAAATGTCTATGAATTAGGTGGAAAACCTTGCAAGTGGTGGAAAAAAATATTTTTTCGCCTATTGATGAGCACAGTGGTCAACTCATGGATTGTGTACTGCGAATTCAAACATAAAAAAACCCCACTTCTTGATTTCACTGTACCTCTTGCAGAAGCGTGATGGCGTCTGGAAAGCTCAATTCACAGTATCAATGCAGTAGAGGACCTGGGCACCCATCCGAAAGATCACAAAGCTTAATCAATGTTGGTGACAATCTGCCAGTAACAACAAAAACACAATGGCGATGCCGTAAATGTACACAACAAAAGAAGGAATCACGCACTAAAATAATGTGCATGATGAGTAATGACCCACTGTGCATTGATTGTTTCAAACCATACCATTCATAATTAAATTTTTATGACTCGAAAATCATTGATTTTCTTTACAAAATTACTCATTGAAGACTACTGGGACACACATGGTCAGGACTGATGGGAATATATGTCCCGGTCCTAAATCAGTGTTTAAAATTTTCCTAAAAATATAACATCTTAGTTTTATCATTCTAGTGTGCCCTATTCATAGTTTATGCTACCAAAAATGTTCTGTTGTTTAAAAAAAATTGTTGCAAAAGGGTTAAATCATAAAATTCAATTCAACAGCAATATCATAAAGTAATTTAAAAAGAGCATATCTTTAGAATTTCCAATACACAGTCTCGTGCACTGAGATAATTTTTTTTTTTCCTGTACAGTGTTGCCATTGCTCACTTTGAAATTGTTAAGTTTGTTAATTGAAAATTCATTAAAGTTTTACAAAATATGACATAGATAACAAAACAAATTCCAAATTTAGGCTTCCAGATGCTAATATTCGGATGGAGGATTACGTTATTCAAAATTTGATGGCTCTGGGTATCATTGCTTTATCATAATGCGAGAAATATACACACACTTATGCAGATTCTTCATTATTTATTATCTTTAAATATTATGTAGGGCAAATATTTGGTGGCAACAATTTGAAAAGTGACACAGTCTTTTAAAGTTTTCATTGCAAAATGCCCAAACGAAATTAATAGCCTTTCTGAGCTAAAAACATGTCTGACAAATATGTTGGCAACACTAAAATCTGGTTGGTAAAACAATTGCTACAAACTGCCAGATAAATACAAATTTGGCTTAGCTGCACATAAGCAACTTTTAAATTGATGGTAATTCTACAGCTAGTGCATGCAGATTAACTAAAGGCATAAAATTCTTAACCAAAATATAAGAAAAAAAAAGAGCTCATGGAGCCGAGTAACAGAGTGCCTGTGTATATATATCTATTTATATGTATACTTTAGGTGTGGCCAATTGCAGCCAAAAAGGGAGGTGCACAACAACATGCTATAACAATCCTAGCTACACAATTTCCACATTCTGAGGATACTCGTTTTTGAGTTATGCGAGATACATACATACATACATACATAGGTACGTACAGATGCCACAAAAAAAAATCTCTTCTGAATAAATTTTAAACGAGTTTTATAATTCATTTGGGGAAAAAGAGTTTTTTGTGCTGTCCTTATGTACAAATGTCACACAAAAACATCATTAAATTGCATTCAATAGCAGTCTAATGGATATTTTCTTTGAAATATGATACACAGAATTTTTCATGATTACAATACTTAGTTTACTTCATACAAGGAAGTAAAAAATTAAATTTATTATAAATTCCAATAAAACCTGGTTATTTTATTTTTAGCAGGTGTAGCTGACAAAAATTAAGTTTAATAGTAAGAAAAAGTACAGAAAATCAGTTCCCTTGAAAATTCTCTACCACAATGGACTTAACTATCATATTCCTAACTGATCTTTAAGAGGTGCTTACGCCAGGCACATGACAGTTGGATAATGGCTGGTCTAGTTAATTATATTTGGTAACATCAAGTATAAATATCTATTTTTCATGTTTTATAAATACTCTGTGATATATTTCATAATAGTTAGTATTTTCTACATGATACATATTTAAAAAGGAATATAAAACAATTAGAAGATGAATATGTATCAGATAAAAACATTGTAAATATACAATGGTAATTTTTAGTTTAAGGGTTGAAAATCTAGCCTCCAGCATTTGGGTTGTAAGAACCATTATCATTGCTACAGATATTAAACATATCTAAATTTCTGATATAGTCACTATTATTACTGCTTATTTTGTTATCATCATTCACTTGTCCCCTTAAACTTAGTCTGATAATTTACAAACAATACAATCAATAACAACATTATAATTTTTTCATTAAAGTTTAATTATTTGAAGAATTACAAGGCTATATTTTACATCATATGACTTAATACTATAAATTAAAACATTGAAATAATCACTAGGAATTTGCCATAAATTATTCCTCACTCAAAGTGGTATAGATATTTTTCTCTTAGCTGAGCCAACAACAGGATGAGCTTTTTTTTTAGTCCAAAGGGATTTAGTCCCGAAGGACTATTACTTTCATTTTGCGATTTTGCGTCGATTCACTCTGAATGCCTGTTTCACTTTTCAAATTGTTGCCACTAAATGTTATCGCTCTGCATTAAATTTTAAAAAATGAAAAATCTGCATAAATGTATGCATGTTTCTCGCATTGTGATAAAACCTAGAGCCATCGAATTTTGAATGACGTAATCCTACTGCGAATATGGGCATCTGGAAGCCCTAATTTTGAATTTGAAATTTGCTTTATTATCGATTTTATGTTTTGTAACATTTCAACGAATTTCTGATTAACAAACTAAATGATTTCAAAGCGAGCAATGGCAACACTGTATGGAAAAAAAAACATTTTTATCTCCAGCGCACGAGACTTACGGAAACTCTAAAGATATGTTCATTTTAAAATGATTTTGCGATATTGATTTTGAACTGAATTTTATGGTTTGAGTACGTAGTACATGATATTTAATAAAAAAAGGTAGCACACGAAACGTTAAAAAAACGCGCCTTTGGACGTAATTTAAAATCTGAAATCTTTCAGATTTTTATTTTTTCCCCCCCTGCCAAAGCACCATGCCATTAGTGGTTAAATAATTGAAATGCCTGCACAAAAAATAGAACAACTCGCATTCATTTCAATCAAAATGAAAAAAAAAAGGAGGGGCACAATTGTACACAATAATACTATAAATTATATGATACCTCCTCGTTATAAAAACATCAAAGCAGTATTTGTAGCACACAAAGAGAGATGAAAAAGGTCACTTTATTGCATACCCCAGTTCAGGGGGCCAAAAATTCTTAATTTCATATAGAATTCACTCCAATTGGTAATTGAATCTCACAGCTATAACAGGTAAAATAAATGAAGTGTAATCAAATATCATCTGCAAAGTACAAGTGATAACTAACAGATAGAATATTTTTTTTTCCTTGTAAAAATAGCACAGCTTGCTCCTCTATTGTAGATAAGTTCTAAATTATGCATACTGCAATCCTGGTAATGTACACTGAAAAAAAAATAGTTCTATATCTCTCGTTCTACAGGGCCAACAGACGAAATTCAACTTGCATTTTTCATGTCTCAAAAGCATGACTTATGATACGTATCAGATTTATACATAACATTTTTCTAGATGGCAATTTTTTTTTTCCAGATTACAATTCCATGACTCAAATTATGCCAAAATTGCCAAATAGTTTTGTAAAAATCCCATAAGTAGTTTTTAGAAAATTAGCTCTCAAAATTTTAGCTCCTCAATGTTAATTGAATTAGTTAAGATCTCTTTTTTATTAAACTTATTTGATTCTTCCTTTCACATTTCGAAATTTAGGTTCAAATAAAATTCATCCATTTTTTATGATTTATTTTTTTAATTTGTATTTTTAAATAATTTTTATAAATTTTTCAAAAAAAAAATTAACCTATAAAGTTTTTAATGTCATCTTAAAGTAGATATATTTCTAGGCACACCTGAAAGAAATTAGTTTTTTATTCAAAATTTTTTTAAGATATACGTGAATTTATATTTTGGCATGTTTGTTATAAGTGATAACAATGCCAAACGTGATTTACGCACTTTCTTTAAATTATTTGAAAGTATGAACGATGACATGTTCCCACTTGTCTACAATGAAAAAAAGGATAGGAAAATAGGTTGCTATAAATTAAGAAGTTTGCCAAGTGAATTATTCTTGGCGAAAGGTGAAAAAAAAATGTGCCAGGATAAATTTTTGAATTTCTCCATAAATTTCACACCAAATTTTACAAATTTAATATTTAGGCATAATTTGAGTCATAGAATCGAAATATGGAAAAAATTGGTATGTCATTTCAGAAAAAGTATGATTTTGTGTCAAAACACCTATGTTAGAACAATGCTATATATAAATCTAATATATATACTAAGTCGTGCTTTCGAGACATGACAAACACAATTTGAAGTTCCTCAATTATTTTGCATACCCTTTATGTAATATGAAGCAGCCTATTTTGAATGTGAAGTGCCAGATTTGAACTTCATAAAATACAGTAAGCATCTTATGGTTTTCCAAAAAACACACTTAAAGAGTACCTACCAAAAAAGGACAGACACTATCAACAAAGGCAATTAAACTTTCTCCTAAAAGATACATAAAAATACATACTTTTTCAAATGTCCTCATCTCAATTTTATTAACTTCTTTAAAATCCCAGAATCAATTTTACACGCTTTTTTTAAACAATTATACAAAACTGTTATCAATAAAGAAATGTCCAAGAATATCAACAGTTCTGTAGTTTCTCAAAAATATACTTACACAAAGCTGTCATCAATGAAGAAACAGGCGGATGGCAAGGAAAGAACCCCAGTCTGCCAAGCGTATCAAATGTAAAGAAATGAAAACGAACGAGGATGAACTGAAGTTGCAGGGAGAGAAATTTGCCTTGAATGTGGAATCCTGAGAGGAGTTTTGAAGTAGTTTTCATGAAGATAACTAATCCATATACCCCAATGAAGAAGGATGCAAAGTTCAGACCAACAAGGTATGGTGCAGCATTATCTGGCACAAACTGCAAAGAAACATTCTAGTTTCAGCTAGTAGAACTAAACAACTGTTTTACATTTAATTTTCTTATGAATTTTACTCTTCGTTTAGGTAGATATTTAATCCTTATGCCATACCTGCATTTATTCAAAAATACAGTACTTTACAAGTAATTTTTTAAATACTTGCACTCTGCTGTGGTAACATGTATATCATAAACCTCAAGTCCTTGTATCCAGCTAAAAATTATCACTGAAAATTAGTGCTCAATTACTTCTTACATTTTCAGCTACATGGCAGTTCCAATAAGAAATAGCACAGTATTAGAGGATGTGAGGCTACTTGAGATAAAACCAATTTCACATTAATATTAAAATTCGGTACTTATGGAAAATCCCGCTGACCACAAGAGATGGCGCCAGTCATGCCAAACCAAAAAACCCATTTACTAAATACAAGAAAAAAAGTTATATTCTTATTTTTCTTTCAAATTTATGATATTATCATTTATTTATATTTAATTATTCATAGCTTGAGGGTTCTACTGTTTCATTTTTGAAACAGTAGAACCCTTGAACCATGTTCCCTTTTGAACTGACACTCACTTTACACAAGCCTTAACATTGCAATGCCATTGCTTCTCAGTTTTTAAATAAAGTGCCATATCATGGCCATCAACACTTTTTTTTTTTTTTTTTTTTT
>KK121540.1:261104-287150 GCA_000611955.2 Stegodyphus mimosarum
GCTGTGATATATGTAGTATGGTATATCTGAATGAAATATATCATATTTCATACCACCCCATCAAGATGTCGAAGCAGAAGAGACTGGCATATAAAGTTGCTTTCAAGCTGGAAGTAATAAAATTTGCTAAGGAGCATGGAAACAGAGCAGCGGAGAGACACGTTGGGCCACCTCCAACTGAGAAAATGATAAGAGAGTGGAAGAAACAGGAGGATCAGCTCCAAAAGTTGGATAAAAGCAAGCACACTTTGCGTGGACCAACTGCAAGGTGGCCAGAGTTAGAGGTAGAAGTAAAGGAGTGGATGACACATCACCGGCAAAATGGACTTTCTGTCTCAACAAAAATGATAATCTATGAGGCCAAACGCATTGCTGTGGAGAAAGGCATTCAGGATTTCACCGAATCACCATCGTGGTGCTATAGATTTATGAAGAGATCTGGCCTTTCTATGCGCACCAAAACCAGAATTGCACAAAAAATGCCAAAGGAATACAAATCAAAGATTCTGTCTTTTCATAAGTTTGTTATTGATGCAAGGAAGAAGAATAGCTTTGAAATGAGCCAGATTGGGAACATGGATAACTTAACCTGCTGTTAACTTTATACAGTTAATATAAAATATTTTACTACAGAATTTGGTTCATAATCTCTCTTTTCTAGATTTGCCTCCTTTAAAATTGGGTGCGTCTTATATGCCGGTGCGTCTTATACGGCGAAAAATACGGTATCTATTGATTTTAAGAGGCCATCAATAATTAATGAAGTTTTCTGTTTATTTATTTATTTATTTTTGTTTTTAAATTAGATTCATACTTTGTTGGTAAGGTGGTAGGGAAAATTGGTTTGAATTCTGGAGAAGGCACAGATGGTTGTAAGTATATAGTGTCTTTGCAGCATGGCAGCAAATAAACATTGTTGAACTAAAAGTCCTCTCAAGATGTTGGTGGATGGAGAAGAGGAGCAGAAGACCCTTGGATATATTCCCTGAGGAATTTTCCCTCAAATTTCATATGGAGATGGGCAAATTCATACTCTCAAACACAAGTGAGATAAGTTATAACAATATCAATATATAGATTTATGCTCTTTATACAGAATTTTACAGCAATCGTTAGTATCATCACTGCATATTGCATTACAATGATAAAGAATATTTAAGACTCCCCAAAATTAAAACTTGATAACAGGATTGGCAAGGTCTTAAAATCCTCTAATCCCATGAACCTAAGATCTCAGATTTGAAAGCCTGAATTTTTTAACCTCTTTAATTTTAATGTTTTCAGTTCAAACCAAAAACATTTCAATTTAAAACTTCAGATTAACTTATTTGAGGTACAACAGAAATGTGTGCTGAAAAAAAGGGGGTATTGCAATTATTTCTAATAGGAATTTAGCATGAATAACGCTAATCTGTTTTTATGAATTAACTATGAATACTGCTTATCTGTGTTTATGAATTAGCTATGAATAGTGCTTATCTGTGTTATTTGTTTCCTCTTTACACTTACTTTCACTTAAAAGGGTTCTGGAAAGATGTAAACTATTTCTACTGTTACTAAAATATTTTTTGCTGATTATATACAGAAAATGAATATCAGATTTAAGAATTTTAATTACATACTTCATTTATCGAATTTTTAATTTCTAGTAATTTTCAGTAATTATCATGGTAACTTTTAAAAACAGTATCCTTTGTTATTTATGAAAGATACATTTTAAATTTTGCTTGAATTACAAACCTTTAATATCAAGACTCTCCTCTTCCCCTTGCTTCTTAATATTCTTACATGACAAATTACAAATTTTAAGAATATTCTAGGATTCATCCCATTTATAATTTTTAAAAGCTGAACTACAAATTTTATAACTTAAGGAAAAATTTTAAAACATCATGTGCTAAAAAGCATGATCTACATCACAGAAAAAATGACTTATATTCAGAACATTCAAAGATGAAACTAGAACAGAATTTACCACAAATAATATAAGATTTTTGTTTTTTTCACATGTGCTTCATTAAATGTTTTCTGCATTTTTATGTAAAGGGAAAAATATATTTCACTCAATTCAAAAATGCCTAATACATGTCAGATGCTAATGTAACTTATATAAACCCTGTAAAATATTTCTAAACAGTTGAAGGCTTGTAACAAAATGCAAAACATTCTGCATTTCACAAATGAAAATAACCTAAAAGTTGAACTTACAGAACAAGAATAACCTTCTGAGTTTACTTAGTTACAAAATTATCCAAAGAATGTAGGTAATTTTGTAATGAGATCTGATTATACAAATGCTTTGGATAATATATATTTAAAATTAGGTAATGGTGGAATGTGGTCATTATTTCATTACTTAACTGAAGAGTGACAAATCCAAGCAGATCATAAAATACAAAATAAAATTTTTGAAACAATCTACACAAAATTTTAATTTACTGTAAAAAATAAATTTTTTACTTTATTTTTTACTATAGATATCAAACTTCATTACTTTGAAAATGGTAATTTAGGACAGCACCAACACACACAACAACATGGTGGACCTCGCAGAGGAATCAGTTTATCCTCTAACCTTTCCAATAAATGTCTTTCCTTAGATGCATAGCCAATTACTACCCAGAAGAACAATACTAATGGTGCAGGTAAGCATCTGAAAAAGAATTTCAGTACATAAAACATGAAATAAAATTAATTTTACAAAACCTAACAAAAATTAACCTATAAGTTATCCCCTTACATTAATTTTGTATTCTTTAAAAAAAAAAAAAATTATCTTTAAATTAGTAATTTTTATTTTCAAATTCAGACATCTAACAAATGTATTATATAAATAGCTTATTGTTTCACAATCAACAGGTTTTAAACCCTGAAACAAACACAGAACATAACATGATACTTTCTTATTATCAAGACATAACATGGTACTTTTTGATCATAGCACTAAAAGCCCTCTTGTTAATGGACTGTACTAACACAGAAACCCTTCTCGTGGCTCTTTATGTGAATGGCAGACTATATGGACCATGATTACGACCGAGACAGCCATTTGGCGATTGTTTGTAAATAGCTCGAAGTAGTAGTGCTGTTGTATTGCTCCATCATATTAACAAGAGGACTCCTGGCATTATTTAGATAATAGGGACATAATAATAAGGAAGTAACCATAATATATATTCATAATTATAAATAGATTACTTAAAAAACACAGTGGTTGGAAAACATAATCCCAACAATATACTGGTTAATGTAGCAAAGGAACACTATAGCTTCCATTTCTACAGCATAGAATAGGTTAATTTTTATGGTCCTTCAATAGTCTGTATTTTAAATCTTTTTTATCAGTGTGGCAGCTTCATAATGCTATTATCAGTCTCAAATCTGTCGAAGCCAAAGATGAAGCAGTGGACTACAGATGCAATGTTATGAATTTACGTGAAAATGAACACCTCATAAAGTACGCATAAGTTTACAGAATAAATCAAAGCTCTGGAGAGTATTGAAGACAGCAGAGAGTTCCCCAACCCTTTACAACAAGTACATTGCAAACAAAAGGAGCTACAGGACTATAGCACTGGCATGGACACAGGGCATTGCTATGAAGTGGTCAATCAATGATGACTTTCTTCTATGAGACTTCATGGAGACTGCATGAAAAGAAAAATATACCTAGTGTAAATCATTTTACTGTTTGCCCACTTAGTTACAGTAAAGATCTGAGAATCCATATTTATCATCTTTATGATCATATTATTTCAGATGCATTAGCATATAAAGCAAGTCAAAGATGGTCATAAAACTGAGGCTGGTTTCACAAACAGCTAACAGATATTATCAACTAACAATCAGGTGCACTACTGTGCATCTTAGATAATAGGTCTCCCAGGCATAAGCATTACTCATATTCTCAATACATTTGATCATATACCTCCTTCTACATTACATTGTAATGCATTGACTTCACAGACTTGTAAATGCATCTGGTAACATTCCTTTTCAGCTCTTCATTTCAATTTTGTACCAAGAATGTTACTCGAATTTGGGAAATATATTTTTCACCTACAGTCTACTCTGCACTTGTATGTAACATTAATGTCTACATATAGCAGATGTAAAGGGAAATGCCCATTATACGACAGAAAGAGGAAGGTTCAAGCTTGTCGGAATTGCATACATTATTATTTTCTTGAAAGTGGTGCAATCACTACTAAATTTCCAACCTCTGTTTGTATTTCAGAGGAGGAAAAAAGTCTACTTAAGAACCTACTCTACTTATATTGCAAAGAATAAAAACAAAGTAGTTTCATTTGCAGGCAAAAACAAATATTTATATATCAGAAAAGGTAAAACTTACAGAACAACTGTGGTTGTTGTATATTCAGTAGCACGAGGGACCAATAGATTTAGGAAGAAGCAGGAGCCAACAATCTAGTTTTGTAAAAAGAAGAATAAGATTATTGTTTTCACTGGCATGAGTTTAATCAATTTTTAACATAAAATAATAAGTTAGAAAAATAATTTTCATCCTTTTTTTCCATACAGTTCAAGATTTATTTACCCCCCCCCCAAAAAAAAAGTCTCTCCTCCATGGTTTTTGCCATTTAATTAGCAACTGAAAAATAATATGGGAAAAAAAAAGAAAGTTGCAGCATTGAGATATAATTTTATACAGTTTTTGAAAGGTGCTTTGAAATGATTACGAAATGAGTGATAGAGCAAATAGAATATGAAAATTTTCAAAGTCAAAGCATAAATAATTCTCTCCACAAAACACCATTTCAGACATTTTTTGGGGGGGGGCTGAAAAAGTGATGAAATTCCTCTATTGGTAGTGCATGGAAGAACAGTAAGGCTAAGATTCAGTATATTTTTTATTTTTAACTAAATAAAAAGCAAAAAATCTTATCCATTGACAGAAGCAACTGTCCATGAACTAACCATTAACTTCTAAACTTAAGATCATCACACAAAAATATATCATTAATTGTAATGATTTTACACAGAAAATACTACTTTTGAAAAGAATCAGCAAGAAACCTTCATACTTTGCTTTCCAGCTTGAATTAAGTTTAAGGCAGCATGTCAGCCTGCCAGGTACATAGTATCACAAAAAGTATGCACTTCTTGTGACACTACCCATCTGGCACACATGCTTTTTTAGACTTAATTAAATTTAGTTAATAAAATTAATCAAGGTCTGACATTAAATGAATTTTAATTATATTTTAAGTACATCTATCAACATAACTTGAAATTATTTGAAACAATAAATTATACTGCTAAAATATTATTATACAGCATCTTAATCTTATCTTATCATCTTTTCTAGATGATGTTTAATGCATGAATTGTGACTTAAGTTAATTACGGAAACTTACTTTTACAATTTACAGATTACTTCTGCAACTTACTGATTACTACTGATTATCCAGAGTTGGAGTTATATATGAAATATTGACTTGAGAGTTATTACAGTAATTTATAGTTATCCATCAAGCAACTACAACCAGCAAAGAGCAAACTTTGTTTAGTAAGAAAGATTTGATTTTTCTTACGCTGTCTTCAAATTTTTTTTTACCTTATCAGTGTTTTTGGCACAAAAGGTGAACAAATTTATTCTATAACTTCCAATACCGTATTCTGTAAATTTCATGGAATATAACATATTCATCTAAAGTAGAATTATTAATTTCAATGTTTTAACAACAATGTTTTTAAATGGAAGGTGAAAAGGAGGGAAAAACGTCCTTTGTATAAGGAGATACCACTATATTTACAGCTATTCAAAAGACTGCATTACTTATTTATTAAGGTATAAATTTTATTCTGCAACAATAGAAATAAAGCCTCATTACTTCAAAAGAGCATAGAGTATTCAAAATGTAGTTTAAAAGGCCCTAAATACCAAATTCAGTAAAACTAAATCACCATGAAAAAATAATAATTGTGTATCTTATGTATAAATATTCGCATTATGAAATATACAAGGTGGCTATAAAGTAGCTTTGCCTGTATACAAGCCCCTAGTGATAATTTACTGAATTGGGACACAAGATGAAAAGATTGCAATGTATGTGTCTGAAGCTCGGTTTTCACTTCTCCGAGTGACTTTTGGCGAGCCCCTCGTCCGAGCATATCGAACCGAGTGAATGGACCTGTACTCAGATAGATTGTTTACACCAATCAGAGTGGATTCACAAATCACCTCCGTTTGTTTGCAAAATGGATACCGATGTACAACTTGCTGTGCTTGAAGTTTGCGAAGCAGTTTCCAACGAATTAATTTCTGTTCTAGGGGTAGAAAGAAGAAGAAAAGGAAATCAAAGCATAACTATGTAGCTAGCCGTGATGAATTGGGAGTATTAAATCAACTTTTAAATGGGGCGAAGATATCCAAAGTTACAAAAACTTCATCGCCTTCTGTTGACGATTTTTATTTTAATACTTCCGACTAATACCGTATTCTGTAAATTTCATGGAATATAACATATTCATCTAAAGTAGAATTATTAATTTCAATGTTTTAACAACAATGTTTTTAAATGGAAGGTGAAAAGGAGGGAAAAACGTCTTTTGTATAAGGAGATACCACTATATTTACAGCTATTCAAAAGACTGCATTACTTATTTATTAAGGTATAAATTTTATTCTGCAACAATAGAAATAAAGCCTCATTATTTAAACTACATTTTGAATACTCATAGAGTATTCAAAATGTAGTTTAAAAGGCCCTAAATACCAAATTCAGTAAAACTAAATCACCATGAAAAAATAATAATTGTGTATCTTATGTATAAATATTCGCATTATGAAATATACAAGGTGGCTATAAAGTAGCTTTGCCTGTATACAAGCCCCTAGTGATAATTTACTGAATTGGGACACAAGATGAAAAGATTGCAAAGATTAAATGGGGCGAAGATATCCAAAGTTACAAAAACTTCATCGCCTTCTGTTGACGATTTTTATTTTAATACTTCCGACTAATCGTTTGTAAATACAATCTAATTTTTGGTTCAAATAAAAAGAAAAGTGTCTAAAACAAAATTTTAGATTATATTTTATTATGTAATTGGCCATCAGTAGAAACTAGTTTTTCGAAATTTATATCAACAAAATAAAATAAATGTTTGCCCTTTCATTTATTTTTTTAATTGAAAACTGTATTTTATTGGGTAGTTGAATAACATATAATTTAAATGTTTTTTGATTAAAGAAAATTCAGAAATAAATGTTTAAAATAAATATTTTGAATCCGATACCCTAATTTAATTTTCTTCTATGTTTTTTCTATAATATCAAAAACCTAAATTCATTCTGATCAGTAGTTATATCCACGTTATATTTAGGTATTAGTAAACAATGGTCGTAATATTCAGGCGGTGAAGCATCCGATAATACTTCACAAGATGCATATGCATTAAAAAATGCCATAGTTAGATTATCACTCCATTTCGGCATTTTCGATATGAGGAAAAAACTGGGCACAGCATCTCAGCAAACACTGCTCGAAATTACTGCCTGGATAGATTTTTAACTGGTTCAAAGTAGAAACGGACTCGCAGTCAGACGAAGTGAGCATTTACATTGTCAAATTAGTCGTAGCGAGTGGTTCGCTACGGGTCACTCGGACAAGTGTAAATTGGCCTTGAGACTGACACCAGCAACAACTGAGCTCTCACAATTGCATTTATGGAGTTCCAAAAATTTCCAAAACCAACATCTATTGTTTTTTGTTTCATATGACTGAAATACAAAAACTGTCAATGATACTGGAATAGTATTCATAGCTTGCAAAACACCACAACAAGAGCACTGGCAAAGACGAAGAACAAGTAAGGTAAGAAGCGGCCAACAGAGTATGTGAAATTTGCATCACAGCAGGGAAACCATGTTATGCTGCAGAAAAATCTAGTCACTGATTACAGAACAAGAAGCTAGCATCATTCATGAAATGTTATTATGGTGTGATTTAGACTTGGACAAATGGTATGTGTTATCTAGAGATATAACAAATAGTGGTAACTACTACAGTTGTCTGAAATGGTGCCTTTAATTAATTTTCTACACTACATGTTCAGTTTCCTTCTCATGATATATATTATGTGCATTAATACAGCACTGAGTCACCATTCTTCTCTCATTTGTTATTCCTCTCTTCTTTGCCAACACTCCTGTACCGCGAGACAACTAAAAGTTTGTATACAAAGGAAATTATTTTATAACCATCCTACAGACAAACATTTCCCATTTATTATTCATACCATAAATCTTAACTAGCTTTCCCAGAATGTAAAATTTATTTTATCAAACAAAGAAAATAATAAAAGTGAAATATTGCATCTTCCTCTATGTGATCCCCCAATTAAGGCTCATAGGTAATATGTTTGAAGATTTATAACAGATAAACTGTGGATCATAACAAAAGTTGTGTAAAATAGGGTATAAAGAATGCCCATGATTAGTCAAGTTTAACTAATAAATAATATACTTTGCGACACTGTCAGTATTAAATAATACTGAGTATTACACTGCATTGCACAATGTGTCATAAACATCATCGTTAGTTTACACAAAAATAATGAGCGGTTTGTTAAAAATTAGATGAGATGAAAGATCTTTTAGAATATAGTATTTTAATACTCCTCAGCACAGTGCAATAGGCTCATTTAAAATACACAACAGCCATAAAATAAAGGTTACAATTGAATTCAGCCATCTATCTTTAGAACAGGAATCTCTCGTGTTGCCATTCCATAGCAACTAAATTTCCAACATTCTCCCCACCTTGAGTTTTTGGGAGAAAACTCAAAAGCAAAATAATAAGCATTAGAAAAAATTACAAAAACATATTAATTTGATATACAAGTAGAATAATTTTAAGAAATTTATGAATACGTAAACTAAATCTAAAGTTTAGAGTTCAAAATTCTAACACAAATGTTAAATGAAATTCAAGTGTTTTCAAAGTCAATAAAAGTTTGTACTTAGAGATTGAGTCTTTCAGTGGGTCTAGTCGACCAGAGGGAGTTTGAACAGGAATAAGTTCATTAAAATCATTTTCCATTTCATAATACTTATTACTTACAGCATCAGGAATAAGTTCGTGATCACGAATAATAGATTCACATTCACGTGTTATCTCTAGAGGGTGTAGTCGTCGTACTGGTCTTAACATATTTCCATTAGGAGTTTTTAATTTCACAAGTCTGGCAATTCCATCTTTGCCCGGGAAAAGTTCCAGTACTCTTCCCAGGGACCAATACAGTCGTTTTTTATTATCTGTACCACTTAAAACAATGTCCCCTACATTAATTTTGTCACATCTCTTGGAAATTGAAGAATGAAGGAAACCTAAATATTCTTTCCTAAATCTTTGTTTCAAATTATCTCTTATTTTCTGAAGATGTTTATATCTTTTAACAACAATGATCTTTTTGATTTGATCTAAATCAGGAGCTTCATTTACACGAATGTCCTGAGGAAACATAGAAGGAGTCAGAGTTTTAAGCTCTGGTTCTTCCGACACATAACATAGGTTAATGGTCTATTGTTCATAATGGATTCACATTCATAGACTAAAGTCTGTAGTTCCTCATATGTCAGAGAAGAATGTACAAGGTTCTTTTTCAGGAAATCTTTGAGAATTCCAATCAAGCGTTCCCAGAACCCTCCCCACCATGGGGAGGCGGGTGGATTGAATTTCCAGCGAATTTTGTTCCCTTCAAATTCATTTTGAATTTTCTTCCTCTTCAAAGCGGTATTTAACCCGGTGAAATTAGAACCATTATCCGAATACAACACAGATACTCGTCCTCTACTTGCGACAAATCTTCGTACAGCCTGGATCAAGGCATTTGTACTTAGAGAAGGTATCAGCTCCAAATGTATGGCTCTGAATACCGCACAGGAAAACAGGACAATCCAAATCTTCTCTTTAGATTTGGTCAACAAGGGACCTGCTAAATCAGTCCCAGATACCTGGAAAACAGCTGATATTCTAGTTCGGTTTTTCGGAAGGGACGGAATAGGTACCTCAAAAATTTTAATTCTTTCTTTGTTTTTTACAGATGATGCATTAGCTGATCACACTGCAAATGGTTCTTTTCCCTTTTAAAATCCAAAATTTCTCATGCAGAATGGTTACGAGAGTGGATATCCTTGCATGTATGTTCACAATATGTTCTTGTTCAATATATCTTCTTACTGCCATATACCTGGAAGGCAGAATTATTGGAGAAATAAAATCTTGAGTTTCATCTTCATCTGTTAATCTGGATTTCAATCATAAAATTCTTTCATCATCTTCATAAACATCAAGATTTATCAAATTCTTCCGTGTCTCTTCATCACCAAAACCTTCTTTTTGTACAGAACGAAAAAGTACCTTTTGAGCATTCAACAGTAATGTAAAAGAGTATTTTCTCAGATCTTTAGCCTTTGGTTGAAAACGTAACACCCAAGCTAAAACTCAAATCATCTCTGAGAATTTCGAAAACTTTCTTGCTAACAAGTGATATAATGGACTCGACCTCTGAGTTCTGAGCAGATATGACAGTGCATCATTTTTCCATTTCCACTTCCTTCTCATTGATATTCACTATTGACTTTGGCCACTGCTCCTTTGAATTCTTCAACCAAGGTGGTCCTTGCCACCTCATGGATTTCTGAAGTCGTTCGCATCCACATCCCCTCGAAAGAAGGTCAGCTGGGTTCTGATTACCTGGAATATGGTACCAATTTTCGGGAGCTGTGAGTTTTCTAATTTCATTCACTCGGTTATTAAAGAATACAGACCAGGGCTTTTGCCGTGTAATCCACGTAAGCACTGTTGAAGAATCGGTCCAAAAGAATGTTTCATATTCATCAATTTTTAAAACATTTTTCATAGATATGAACAGTCTAGCTCCGATTGTAGCTGCCATTAGTTCTAGTCGTGGTATGGAAATTTTCTTCAGTGGCATTATCCGTGACTTGGCCTGAAGTAACTGAAGTTTCACTAGGCCATCAGAAGCTTCACTTCTTAAAAAAATGCATGCTGAATATGCTGTACGACTTGCATCTACAAAAGTATGCATGCTCAAGGGTAACTACATAGAGATACCTAACCATTTTGAAATCTTTATATTTTTCAAATGGTGCAGTTGCTTGAACCACTTCAAAAATTTCCCTTTAATTTCTTCGTTTACTTCATCATCCCAAGATTCTTTTGTTTTCCATGTAGCTTGAAGTAGCTTGTATCATAGCACGTGAAAGAAAGCCTATAGGCTCCTATATACCACTTATAAGTGAGAGAATTTTTCTTTTGGTTATTTTTTTGGTCTTATCAAATTTCAAGGCTTCAGTATCAATTTCTAACGTATCTGAATTTCTGTTCCATAGGAGTCCCAATACATGTGACTTAGGTCCTGTAGATGAACATATAGGAATAACGGTGCATTCCCATCTTCTAAGACTAAACATGCCTTTTTTCATTATGTTTGTAGCAAATTCAATAAAAGTGTTCAACTCTGAAGCTGTCTTTATAATTGTCACGCAATTATCATCATAAAAACTATCTCGTAGTTTTTTTAGTACTTCTTCAGAATATTTTCCTTTCCATGATTCTTTGGACAAATGATGGTCAATAACCACCATCAGCAAAAATGGACTACAGATAATGCCAAATACCACATGAGTGTGACGAAATGTCTTTACTCTAGCATCATCATCATAAAAAAGCAATCGTAAAAAATCTTGATCGCTTTCATTTAGAGATATTTGTAAAAAGCCTCTTCTGATGTCCGAAATCACACCAATTTCATATAAGCAAAATCTTGCTAGAATAGAAGGAATAGTTTCAATCAAATTAATTCCAGTCTCTAAGCAATCATTTAGAGATGGCTGATTAGGAAGCTTTGCCGAAGCATCGAAAAGTGGTCTTATTTTCTTGGAAGATAGTGAGGACGTTTCTTTAATAACTGGACGATGTGGGAGGTAATGAGCAACGGGTAAAGACAACTCCTTTAGGGGAATTTCTTCAATTACTCCTTCCTGCAGCCATTCATTAAAGACTTCATGATACTTTTCACGATACCCGATTTTCTCTAACTTCGTCGTAGTATATTCGAGTCTTTTCAAAGATAGGTCACAATTGTCAGGTAAGACTGCATGCTCAATTTTCCAAGGCATATTAACCTCATATCTACCATTTTCTATTTGATGAACTGTTCCTTGGAAATGAACCATAACAGCTCTTCTCGACACTTCTTTAGTTTTTTGTTCAACAGGATCTCAGATACCCAATAATTCTAAGTCCCACAAAGATGAAGTAGGCAGGTCTTCTTGAGATAACATAGAAACTATAGTCATATTTACATTGTGTTGATGTTCGGAATGAGGCACTTCACCCATCAATGTCTAGCCTAATTTTGTTTCTATAACCACTAAGCATGTTCTTAATTCTTCTCGTTTTCCAGTAAATAACTTCTCTGCAATGTCTGCCCCTAACAGTACTTGAATAGGGCCTGGATTCTCTTGGGTATCAGTTAAGTGTATTTCTTTATTTCTTAATTCGCGAATGTAAGAACCATATCTTATGCTTGAAATATCATTACAAATAACATCATGGTCTACAGCATCTAATTTACATGAATAATTATCATCAAGGCTACTCAAATAAATCTTGTAACATTTATGTTTATAGATTTCAGTTTTCTTTCCACCATACAAAGAGTGACTAAATTCTTCCTTCCATTGCAAGTCAAAACCCATTTCTTCTGCGGTAGACCTTAAAACATAACTTTTTGAACTTTTCTAACTTTACGCCTTTTATTCTTACCCTCTATGTTTACAACCAGGATCTGAAGGAAAACTTAATTCGTAGCACATGAATGCAAAGAATCTATTGTTTTCTCTTTTTTTCTTATCATTTTCCTCCTTATGCATTTCACTAGGTTTATTACATTCAAGACTAGGACAAAAAAATTTCAAATGCCTTTTTGAACAGATCTGACACTTAACATTTGATCGACACTGGTTACTGAGGTGACCTTTAACCAAGCATATTCTGCATAAATTATATATAAATATTCTGCAGACATTTTTTCATCTAAAGGAATATAAAACGCTTTTTTACAATTATGTGTTTCATGATCTTTTAAACAAAACGAACAAAAAGGTACTGCTTTATGATTCCTCAAGTCCATCGCGGAAGGAATACTTTGGCTAATTGCCAAGTGCTTACGATCAGAAAGAGAAAAAATTGCATCTACAAAAGTATGCATGCTCAAGGGTAACTACATAGAGATACCTAACCATTTTGAAATCTTTATATTTTTCAAATGGTGCAGTTGCTTGAACCACTTCAAAAATTTCCCTTTAATTTCTTCGTTTACTTCATCATCCCAAGATTCTTTTGTTTTCCATGTAGCTTGAAGTAGCTTGTATCATAGCACGTGAAAGAAAGCCTATAGGCTCCTATATACCACTTATAAGTGAGAGAATTTTTCTTTTGGTTATTTTTTTGGTCTTATCAAATTTCAAGGCTTCAGTATCAATTTCTAACGTATCTGAATTTCTGTTCCATAGGAGTCCCAATACATGTGACTTAGGTCCTGTAGATGAACATATAGGAATAACGGTGCATTCCCATCTTCTAAGACTAAACATGCCTTTTTTCATTATGTTTGTAGCAAATTCAATAAAAGTGTTCAACTCTGAAGCTGTCTTTATAATTGTCACGCAATTATCATCATAAAAACTATCTCGTAGTTTTTTTAGTACTTCTTCAGAATATTTTCCTTTCCATGATTCTTTGGACAAATGATGGTCAATAACCACCATCAGCAAAAATGGACTACAGATAATGCCAAATACCACATGAGTGTGACGAAATGTCTTTACTCTAGCATCATCATCATAAAAAAGCAATCGTAAAAAATCTTGATCGCTTTCATTTAGAGATATTTGTAAAAAGCCTCTTCTGATGTCCGAAATCACACCAATTTCATATAAGCAAAATCTTGCTAGAATAGAAGGAATAGTTTCAATCAAATTAATTCCAGTCTCTAAGCAATCATTTAGAGATGGCTGATTAGGAAGCTTTGCCGAAGCATCGAAAAGTGGTCTTATTTTCTTGGAAGATAGTGAGGACGTTTCTTTAATAACTGGACGATGTGGGAGGTAATGAGCAACGGGTAAAGACAACTCCTTTAGGGGAATTTCTTCAATTACTCCTTCCTGCAGCCATTCATTAAAGACTTCATGATACTTTTCACGATACCCGATTTTCTCTAACTTCGTCGTAGTATATTCGAGTCTTTTCAAAGATAGGTCACAATTGTCAGGTAAGACTGCATGCTCAATTTTCCAAGGCATATTAACCTCATATCTACCATTTTCTATTTGATGAACTGTTCCTTGGAAATGAACCATAACAGCTCTTCTCGACACTTCTTTAGTTTTTTGTTCAACAGGATCTCAGATACCCAATAATTCTAAGTCCCACAAAGATGAAGTAGGCAGGTCTTCTTGAGATAACATAGAAACTATAGTCATATTTACATTGTGTTGATGTTCGGAATGAGGCACTTCACCCATCAATGTCTAGCCTAATTTTGTTTCTATAACCACTAAGCATGTTCTTAATTCTTCTCGTTTTCCAGTAAATAACTTCTCTGCAATGTCTGCCCCTAACAGTACTTGAATAGGGCCTGGATTCTCTTGGGTATCAGTTAAGTGTATTTCTTTATTTCTTAATTCGCGAATGTAAGAACCATATCTTATGCTTGAAATATCATTACAAATAACATCATGGTCTACAGCATCTAATTTACATGAATAATTATCATCAAGGCTACTCAAATAAATCTTGTAACATTTATGTTTATAGATTTCAGTTTTCTTTCCACCATACAAAGAGTGACTAAATTCTTCCTTCCATTGCAAGTCAAAACCCATTTCTTCTGCGGTAGACCTTAAAACATAACTTTTTGAACTTTTCTAACTTTACGCCTTTTATTCTTACCCTCTATGTTTACAACCAGGATCTGAAGGAAAACTTAATTCGTAGCACATGAATGCAAAGAATCTATTGTTTTCTCTTTTTTTCTTATCATTTTCCTCCTTATGCATTTCACTAGGTTTATTACATTCAAGACTAGGACAAAAAAATTTCAAATGCCTTTTTGAACAGATCTGACACTTAACATTTGATCGACACTGGTTACTGAGGTGACCTTTAACCAAGCATATTCTGCATAAATTATATATAAATATTCTGCAGACATTTTTTCATCTAAAGGAATATAAAACGCTTTTTTACAATTATGTGTTTCATGATCTTTTAAACAAAACGAACAAAAAGGTACTGCTTTATGATTCCTCAAGTCCATCGCGGAAGGAATACTTTGGCTAATTGCCAAGTGCTTACGATCAGAAAGAGAAAAAATATCCGCTCTGCTTGATTTTATTTTTTCTTCTGACTGAACTTCGCTTTTCAGAAATTCAATTATTGCACCAAGGCTCAAAATATTTTGTTCAGATTCAGTAATTTTTCGCTGTCTTTCAAATGATTGCAATACATGAATAGGAATAGCACTTTCCATAAGAGGATATAAAGTTGTTTCACACTGATCAGTTGTTACACCGAGACTGCTCAGGGCTCTAAGTTGTGTTGAAAGTTTGTTATACAAACTACTCAAAGAAATACCCACATCTCTAGTGAGGCTTTCTATAGCCAAAGGATAATTTTCTTTTGTCATGGTTTTCACAATATCCCTAGCTTCTGATTTAATTTTTGTTGACTGTATCAAACAATGGAATTTGTCTGTTTCATTAAGTTATTATTTTCATGCATGTTTTTAAACTGATTCTAGAACGTAAGCCAATTTGTTAAATCACCTGTGAACTTATAAAGTTCTACTTTCGGTAGGCATTGGCACAAACTTTTACATGTATTTTCATCAGCAATTAATTTCTGATTACTATCTGATGGTGCATTTTGGATTTCGTTTAATTTCCTCTTAATATTATCGAGAAATCATTTCGATTTTAATTGTATCCTAATCGCCCTTTCTCGATAGTCCTCTACAATTTCAAATTCTGATTCGAATTTTTTATCATCTGTTATAGTACCTAAATAAGCACTGTGCATCAATTCTAATGTTTCTGCCTTTCTTTTGAACAAATAAAAACACATTTCTGTTTCTTCATGAACAACATTAACATCATTTAAAAGTTCATCTAGTCTTTTATATGCTTTCGTAAAAGAGGAATGTTGCGAGGTTTTGTTTCTTTTCATCACTTCCATTTTGTCTTACAAGTTTAAAAAATTCAGAAACAAATTAGTTAAGAATAATATTTAAACTTCAATAAAACAACAATCAATAACTTCAAAATAGAAGTATTAGGTAATTAACTTACATTATCTATTCTTCCATCCAACATATTTCCAACAAACTTGCCCACCTGGGGGTGCCATAATGTCATAAACATCATCATTAGTTTACACAAAAATAATGAGCGGTTTGTTAAAAATTATATGAGGTGAAAGATCTTTTAAAATATAGTATTTTAATACTTCTCAGCACAGTGCAATAGGTTCATTTAAAATATGCAACATCCACAAAATAAACGTTACAACTGAATTCAGCCATCTATCTTTAGAACAACAATCTCTCTTGCATTGCCATTCCATACCAACTAAATTTCCAACACAATGATTCTAAAAATAAAAAATAAAGTAATGTAAAATACATCGCATACTATAAATATCCTTTCTTTTGTTTGCATATGTGTAATTCCCTTGTATGTATGTAATGGAAAATGCACATTTCTAAACAGCATAATGCATTGTTTCAAGAGATAGTAGAAATAAAAATTATTATTATTAATTTCAAAAAATTAATTAATTACTAATAGGAGAAATAAAAATTATTTAATGGAAGTAGAATAAAAATTATTCTATTTCCATTAAAACAATAAAAAATGTAATATAGTTAACACAGCACTAATGAGAAAATGAAGAATACTGAAAGCAAAGGAAGATGAGTGAAATACTCTCTAACTACTCACAGACATGATCTTCTGCCAGTATATTTAATAGTAATCAAACAGCGCACAAGTAAAAAATATATAAATAAATATATAAGCATGTGGATTTGAAGGTTGACCTGTAAGTTGAGAATATGCATATTACATGATATATAAAAATGGCAATGGCAAAATGAATATATAACTATGAATAAGGTTCCATTATGATCATTGGCAATGGTACAGCTAAAAGGGGATGGCTTGTCCTGGGCAGCACATTTTCAGATGTGTTATTTTTCACATGAAATATTTTACAGCAGCTAGTCATATGGATATTCAGAGTAGTAAAACTAATTCAGATTGACTGGATTATAGTTAAATTCACTACAGTTATCTTGTCTAAGAAGCAGGATGTCTTTGTGGAGGACTAAAATTATCCACTAAGGGTTTAAAAGATGACAGCTGGCACATATTCATGTTACAAAAGGGAAACTGGCTTGTATTCATATCATGCATCTGTAAATACATACCTTATGTTACAAATAATGTAAAGAAAATAGGGCAGCAGCCCACTGTTTATAATTTGACCTCAGGTAGAACTACCACTATTCTGCCATCTTGTCCATTTTTCATTAACGTAGTGAAGAACTACAAGACATTGAATTGCAATACAAAACTGATTCGAGAAGGGAACTGTTTTTACAGTGGACACAGTACTTGAAAGAATTACACTTTCTTGCTATACCTTCCTTACTCTATTAAAACTTTTGAATGGAAAATACAAATGGCAATTAAATTATGATCTTATAACTATGAATAATTCTTACTATAACTATGAAGGAAGAATAATAAGGAAGAACTAACAAGGAAGACTTTCTAGCTATAAAAGAAATAGTTCTGAGGTTTTATTTCTGTTATTGCTTAAGAAGAGTAAACTGGGTATATAGACAGTTGTTTTGAATTTCTGCTAATAGAAGAAGAAGCAAAATAGGCACTTTAAAAATGCTGGTATTAAAGTTCTACTTAATTAACATTGATATTTTTTTTAAATAATTAACATACAGCTTTTATTTATTTATGTATATGTTGTTTTGACATTTTACAGATTTGATTTTTTGTGTGCATTAAGAGAGACCACAAAAGCTCTAGATACACCACTGCCATTTCATCCTCCACATTTGGTTACATCACTCTGAAAGAATGACGCAGTGCATTCATGGTCTTAATTACTGTCAAGAAATGGCAACACTAAGCACGTTTGAACTGCTGCATTTCATTAACACACAGTATTACAGGCCATTGTTTTTGCTAAACGTATACTACAGCAATACTTTCTTCTTTTCTGACTACGCTCTAAATAGCTGACTATTGAAACTGCAGATAATTAATCAACAGATATCCCCGCATGGATTTATTTTCAATTTAATTTTAAGATTAAATTGCCATTCATTTAACTTTATAACTTCAGTTTTATACTGATAATTTTAATTAATAGTTAAAACCTCCAAAAGAACAAAAATATTCTTACAGGAAAGATGCTGAGACATCCAAGTTTCAGAAAGAAGAACTTAACTGGCCAGTGACGATACAGATAAACTAATTCTTCTATGTATATGCAATACATGCCTGTAGTCACAATTCCGCCTAAAATCACTAGACCTATACTCAGTTCTCCTAAAGCTGAAATGGAGGAAAGAAGTTAGAAATCAATACAATTTACAGATCAGTAAATACACATTACTGCAATAAACTATTTTTCGGTATTTGATAAAACATTCTCTGAAATTTAGGCATGAACTTGGTGATCAGATTTCAGTGTGATTATATGTACAGAAAATTCAAGATGGCAGGGATAGTAACAGTAATGAAACATATCAATTTCAAACACTTTGAAACATATCAGTTTTCAAGAGATATAATTAAAAGTAAATAGATTTTCATTAAAAACTATACTGAATAAAAGAACAAACATTGTGTTCAAAAGAAACACTGTACACTGAGTTAAAAAAAGGGGAGACAATTCCATACCTCCAGTTTTGGGTCAATTGATGAAATTCAATTTGCATTTTTTATGTCTTGAAAGCACGACTTAAGATATATATTAGATTTATATATAGCATTATTCTAAAGATATTTTGACACAAAATCAGACGTTTTCCAAAATGACATACAGATTTCTCTTCTATACTTCGATCTTATCCCTCAAATTATGCCAAAGAGCCAACTTTTGTAAAAATAGCCCAGGCAGCTTTTAAAAAATTAGATCCTAAAATTTTAGCTCCCAAGCGTATACATTACTAGACATACATTTACTAGTATCTCTTTTTGACTAAAGTAAGATTAATTTCTAGGTATATCTGCAAAAAATTAGAGATTTTTATTCAAAATTTCCCAATATATACCTGAATTTATATATGTTTTGAATTCTGTTTATTTATGTTTCAAAATTTGGATATTTGATAATAATACCAAATTTACTCACTTTTTTTATAATCTTCAATGAATTCCAACAGTTATTATGAACTTTAAATTTCCAACTAAACTTTTACTGAGGGTCATTTATGGAGAATTTCTTAATTTTCAATTGTATTAAAAATGCCTAGTAAAATATTTATAATAATATATGAAAAGCTATTTTTTTATATTTATAAAGATTATATTTTTATATTTACTTTAATGCTTTGCCGTGAATCAAAAGTTTAAAGACTTTTTTTCTTTCATAAGAGTAAAGTTTTACCTTCATTATTTTATTATCTACTATTTTATTTAACTGCATTTTATATGCAAAGAATTCTACTACAGAAATGTTTAACGAACACAAAATTTAAAGACTTAATTTTGTGCAACTAAATAAATAATTCAATAAAAATAAATAAATGAATATTTTATTTTCTGAATGCTTTGATCATTTTCTTGAAATATTCTGCAGATATATCTGCAATCAACCTCCCTTTTTTTTTTCACTATATACCATTGCAAAAGAAATGCCCAGCTGCGGTAAGATAGCTTTCCTGCAAAGTGAGGTTAAGGTTGCCAGAAAGTGGCAGGGAAAGGCAGAGTTGTCAGATTTGGCAAAAAAATTGGTGATATGACATAGATAGAGTGACAGCATTATAGAACATATTCTTAGCAGTTTTCTTCACCAATGTTTCTGAAGGTAGGTTAAAAGCTACATATACCCTGCCTGTACGCCGAGTAGTGGTAGTATGTAGAGTTCAGTAGTAGAACTCTACATAAATCTTAAAAAATCTAATGATCCTACAGTGGCAAATGAACTAAAAGGTGGTGGACAATAATTAGTCACCACCAGGACTTGGAGATTCGATCCCCTAATCCCCAGTTGCCCTTTAAAAGGTAGAATATATAAGGTATTTTCTCCTTCCATCCAGCATGCTTTTGTGGTATAACAGTAGCACACTCACAGCATATTCTATAGGTCTAGGTTCAAGTCTCAGCGAGGGCATTGCACTTTTTTTACATTTCCAGCATCAAAATAAGCTAATGACTCTACAGAAAGGAAATCTTACAGCCCTGTGTTTAACTTCAGAGAGCGCAGCTGGGCCTGCGTTTGGTTTAATAGAAATCAAAACTTGCTTAGTTGGTTGTTGGTTGATGATTACCTGGAAAATGAGGATATTTATTGCATGGATTGGTCAAACAGTTCTCCTGACCTTAATCCCATAGAGCATGTTTGGGATACTTTGGTGAATTTCATCTCACCATCCTCCTCCGAGACCTATCTTGGAGTTGAAAACTATCTTGTTACAGGAGTCAACTACCTTCTATCCAATATATCATCCATTGCACGACCTGTCTGGCTGTGAGAGAAGACAATATCCCATACATATGACTCATTTTCAGTTTGATAGTCTGATTAAGTTGGATTTTGGACAGCCCTCCATTATGAGCTTTACTGATAACCACATGTATATAAAATGACTTTTGAACAGTAGATCTCTTTTTCTGTTATAAATGCATATTCATACCAAATTTCATTAAATTCTGTCCATTACTTTTTCAGAAATTTGACGTATAATGGAAATTCTCTTAATTTTGCACATGAGTGTAAATACTTAACAGCTAAATAAAAGGCTTATCATATTTTCCCCTTCCTGAAACTATGAAATTCCTTCCTAGTTGACAACCTCTGATCTATACTATTAGATTTTGCTAACATTAGTGAGCCATAAATTCAGTATTCAAGTGGGTAAAGTTTTTAAAAATACAGCAGTATATAAAAAAAAATAAACAAACAGTTTTTAGAAAGATTATTAACCTTGCAAAACAGAATATTTGAAAAGATATGTTTCATTAGAAAAAGTGAAAAGATATTTTTTATTACATTTTATCTAATTCAATTCTCAATTATTATCATTAACATATTATACTGTATGTACTCACATGCAAGTCAATCTATAAATCCAAAAAATCAATCATAAAATCAAACCTCAGCTTAGATTTTTAAAAAAAAAAAAAAAAAAAAAAAAAAAAAAGATATATTTATCATAAACAAACTTTATTTTATAAAAAAACAAGCATACATTTTATATTACCAAACAAATGAAAATTAAACTTTAATTGAAACTTTATCACATTTAATCCTCTTCTTTTGATATTTAAACTTCATGCCACCTATTTACAATTTCCTTCTAGGAATTTACAAATTTTTCACATTTAACTTATACACTTGACAATATAAAATTCTGGAAATTATATTATTAAGCTTTGATTTGTAAGTGGGAGCACTTACAAGTGAATGCATACAGTAAGTGGAAATTAGAATTGGCAAGTTTTTTCCACAATGGAGAAAAACCATGCAAAAAAAAAATCAGCTGGAAGAAATACATATACAGGATGTTTCAGAGATCATGAGACAAACTTGGAGGGGTGGTGAAGCATACTAAAACATGCATTTTTTTATAGGAATGTAGGGTCTAAAGTGACGGGTTAAGGCAAAAAAACAACAAGAGAGGAAAATGTGTTTATGTACAAAATCAACACAAAGTGCTTCTTTCCAGCAATACAGTATTCACAATAAATATTCAAAATTGCGACCACCAGCAGTAATACATTCTTGGTAATGTCGCAGAAGAGACTGATGAACATTTTGAAAAATGACAGGCATTTCGTGCCCGCTTGCAGCTGCAATGGATAGTCGTGGAACAAGGTCCTCCAGTGAGTCGACGGGAGTCTTGTAAATGATGCTCTTCAGATGGCCCCATAAAAAAAAAAAAAAAAAAAAGAGAAATCTGGCGAACGGGGTGGCCATAGAACGTGTCCATCACGGCCAATCCATCAGCCCGGAAATGTCCCATCCAAGTAATTGCGGACTCGCACGTGGTTATGGGCTGGTGCACCATCATGCTGGAACCACATGCGATCACGAATGACAGCCGCAACATCCTGCAGCAATTCCGGTAGCACCTCTTGCAGAAAAATATGATAACATAAGCCATTTATACGTGCAGGTAAGAGGTATGGGCCTATGCGGTAGTCGCTAACAATACCCGCCCACACATTCATGTAGAAGTGGGTTTGGAATGCATGTGGATTATGAGTTGCCCACATGTGCATGTTGTGACTATTGAAGATGCCATTCTGTGAGAAAGTTGCCTCGTCCGTGAATAGCACATCTAATGGGAAATCTGCCTGCGCCTCACACTACTGCAAGAACCAATGAGAGAAATGAACTCGAAGCAGGTAATCTGTCTCTTGCAAGGCTAGGACTCTGGAAATGGTATGGGTGCAAACCATTTTCATTCAATACTCTCCAAACAATGGAATGACTCAACTGCAGATGACATGCAATAGCTCTTGTACTTGTCTGAGGTGATTCATGCACAATGTTCAAGATGGATTCTTCAATGGGAAGTTGTCCTGCAGTTCTTCTTCAACTCCTAGTGTCAGAGGTGGCTTCAAATGACCCGTTTTCACACAGAGACCAATGCAACCTCTCGAACATTGTGTGCTTCGGCATACGCCTGTTCGGAAACCGTTCCTGGTACAACCGTAGCGCTCCTCTGCTGTTTCCATTAGCAGCAACATACATGAGATGCATGTCAGCTTTTTACCTGTGCATTAAGTCACCCATCACGCTCGACATCAGAGTTGCAAATGATCCTCTGATGCATCGGATCGTGGTTTGTCCGGTTCACTATCGCCCTCTACCGCTGCATTGCCAGCCAATCACAGCTGTAGTTCCTATTACTGTTAGTGTTCCCTTTTTTGAACATTTATTGTGAATACTGTATTGCTGCAAAGAAGCACTCTGTACTTTGCACTTTGCGTTTATTTTGTACATAAACACATCTCATGCCCTTTTTTTGCTTTCATGTCTTAACCCGTGTCACTTTAGACCCTACATTCCTATACAAAAAATACATGTTTTAGTACCTTCCACCACCTATCCAAGTTTGTCCCATGATCTCTGAAACACAGCGTATATTTTTTTTACATTTGTATTATTATATTTTATTCATATGAAGCATTTCTATAATACTAATTTTAATATTTTTCATTTCAATATAATTAAATAACCTTATCTGTATGATTGCAATAATTTTTTGGTAAAAAAAAAATGTACACATTGCACACACACACAAAAAAAGGACAATTCTATATCTCCCATTCTACTAAACTGATTATCAAATTTTAATTTGCATTTTTCATGTCTTGAAAGCGCAAATTAGGATATACACTGCTCGACATTGAAAATGCAACACCAAGAAGGAGTGGTCAGAAAGTGATGAAATTTGGAAAAAAGACAGAGACAGCAAGGAGCGATAAGTGATCTTTATTTCAAAACGACAGTCAGAATACAGAGTGAGAACGACGTCTGCTCAGTAAGATGTAGACCACCACCGACAGCCATCCACGAAGAAACACGTCTAGGCATAGAGTCAATAAGAGTGCGGATGGTGTCCTGAGGGATGACTCTCCATTCCCTTTCAACCATTTGCCACAGTTTGTCTTCTGAAAGAGGCAGAGGCAGAGTCTGGAAACGGCGTCCAATCACATCCCACACATGTTCAATTTGTGACATGTCAGGAGAGTACAGCAAGACAGATATACAGATGCTTCCCTGGAAGCATCTGTATACCTTGCAGAGCATGTTGGCAGATGCGAGCACTGTGCGGTCAAGCGTTATCCTGCTAAAAAATTGCACTAGGCAGCCACAGAAGGTAGAGGAATGCCATCGGCCGCAGTACATTATCCAAGTATCGTTGGACCGTCATAGTGCCCTGAATACGAACTAGAGGTGACATGGAATAGCAGGAAATAGGGCCCCAAACCATTATGCCACGTTGTCGCACGGTGGGGCATTCCACAGTTACTGCCGGATTAGATCTGTCTCCACATTGACGCCACACACATATGCGGCGACTGTCACTGGATAAACAGAAGCGTGACTCATCTGAGAACACGATGTTTCGCCATTCTGTAATCCACATCGCTCCAGTCCAACACCATTCTAAACGTTGGCGTCTATGCTGTGGGGTCAATGGCAGTCTTCTTAACGGACGTCGTGAGTGCAGACCACGTTCAACCAATCGACGGGAAATGGTTCTCGTCAACACAGGAACATCCAGGGTATCTTGGAAATGCTGCAGAATCGCAGTAAAAGTGAATTGCGGGACCGCCACAGCTTGTCGACGGATGCATCGATCCACGCATGCTGACGTCACTCTAGCTGCACCTGCACCCCTCCTTCTTCCCACATTTCCTTGTTCCAACCATGTTCACCATAGTCGTGCTTCGCATCCATGTGGATATCAGCTGCGATTTGATGTAAGGACCAACCCGCCCTTCTCAGTCCGATCACTATACCCCTCATAAAATCGTCTATCTGCTGGAAGTGCCTTCGTTGACGGTGGCCTCGCATTCTCTCCTATTACACATATCCTCTGGGACAAAAACCAACTTTCTTCGATAATTCGTCTGGCAGAAATAATGATGCGAATATTGCCTATTCTGCACGTTCCTTCCCTTATATCTTACTTCATGTGCGTCGGAGAGCTGCACATTTCACATCATTCGCATAACTCGGTGACACGCGTCTGCTCTAAAATTTGCATAAATTTCTGACCACTCCTTCTTGGTGTTGCATTTTCAATGTCGAGCAGTGTACACTAGATTTGTATGTAGAATTATTCTAACATAGGTAGTTTGACATAAAATTGGACTTTTCTGAAATAACATATCACTTTTTTTTATTATTATTTTGATTCTACCACTCAAATTAAGCTTAGATATTAAATTTTGTAATTTTTGATTGGAAATTTATGGAGAAATTTAAAAATTTATCTTGTTGCATTTTTTTTAGTCTGTGCTAATTCACTTGAATGTTAATGTCTATGTTAATGTATAGTAACCTATTTTCCTTTTCCTTTTTTCATTGCGCATGAGTGGAGAAAAAAAGCATGGTTCATCATTTCAAATAAATTTAACAAAGCATGTAAAGCATATTTGACTTATTATTGTTTATAATTAATATGCCAAATTTCAAAATGGGCCAATATATAAATTCACATATATCTTTGAATAAAAAACTCAAATTTTTTTAGGTACGTTTAGAAATACATCTACTTTAAAATATTTGTCAGTTACCTTTAAATTAATTATTTACATTTTATATTGTAATACTTACACATTTTATGCCGTTACATAACCTTCCCGACACGCTCCGCGAAAACGTAACCAAAATGGCATCCCAGAAAGAAGGAATTTTTTTTAAAAGGTCATTAAAATTACAAACGATACCATGTACACACCGTTCCGTTTTCACTTAAAAAAAACATCTGAGAATTGCACAATGTAGGCAACGTACACAAATAAACAAAATAAGCTAGAATAACGAAAATAAATTACAAGAAAATGCCATGTGCACAGCGTTCCTTTTAAACTTAAAAAAAACTTCAGCGAATTGCACAATGTAGGCAACGTACACAAATCAACAAAATAAGCTAAAATAACGAAAATAAATTACAAGAAAATGCCATGTGCACAGCGTTCCGTTTTAACTTAAAAAAAAC
>KK121540.1:287548-318249 GCA_000611955.2 Stegodyphus mimosarum
CGCGAAAACTATGTTTCCGTACCTTCAAAATACCCAGTCAGCCATGTTCGCGGATATACGGAGTTACCCATGTTGGCGCGTTTATTGCTCATTCAAAAACAATCGCCGCCAAGCAGTGGGCTAAAGCGCATTTGGGCCATGACTTTTTTGACATTACAAAAAACATTGACTTTTTTCATTTATAAACATATTAAAACTACATAAATAAATAAACATTCTTTTTTAAACTTTTCTGTTTAACATGCCTAATATAAAATTAATATAATATTTAATAAATTTTTAATTTCCACCTAAGCAATATAACTTTTACATTGACAATTATCGCTCAATTGTATTTTTCTTAGTTCACATATGTTAGAATTTGTCAATCAGCATGATTACTCATTTCTGTAATGGGTAGTTTTCTTCTTCCACGTATAACAAAAAAATCTGATGTGAACACCATGACTTCCTCATTACAATCCATAAAATTATACACATTTTTTGCTATATTTAAACTTAACTTCCGAAAATTATTATTTATTTCTCACAGGGAAAAGACGTCTAACTTAACTGATTCCTGAAGGCAAGCTGAAAGCATCAAAAATGGTAAATTTTGAAATTAAATATTCCAGCCAGTTTTTGTCGTATGGAAGTCAAACATCTTGTATAGTGCGTTTCAAACATCTTCGTGTCAGCCAATGTGTAGGTGGTCAGAGTAGTAAGAAGCAAGTGTCAGTCAAAGCTGTCATTGCCTCTAACTCTGCTTTAAGCTGCATAGACATTAATTTGACTTTAGCTTCAAGTGAGAAAAATTTTGTGTACGACACCTACGTAAAAACAGATTCTTGTACGAAGTGTGTACACAATTCACAGAAAAACACCCTAGCATTCCAGGTCTTCATAGGAATACTGTTCAAAAATCTTGTTAGATTAAGGGAAACATGGCCATTTAGTGACAGAACATGTAAAGAAGAAAAAAAAATGTGTTTTAATGGAGGAGAAATTTGTTGAAATTGGAGAAACATTACAGCATACTCCAATGAAATCTCTACACTGTGTCTCACAGGAAAAAGGTGTTTCAAAAGGCATGGCCTACAGGGCTACTAAATTACTACATTCGAAACCCTGTATGTAATCCAAGAGTCAACTGAAAGTGATTCCACTTCAAACATCTTATTCATGCTTTAGGGACTGGATTTAACATCTCCAACAGAATGGAAATTCCCAAGGAAGCTATTTCTCAAAAGAAATACTCATGCATTTGTAACTTATGAATACATAAAATATTTCATAAAAGTAGTCTCATTCCTTTTTCTGCCACACCTATTAATGCAATTCCTTGAAATTTTTCTTAGTAATATACAGTAATTATGTAGGGTGGGGATTTGTCAATATCTAGGGTTGTTTTTTCACAGATAATTTTCACTTCAAAAAATATATGCTTAATTACAGATTTTTTTTATACTTTTCCATTATGTGGCCGCAATCTAAACAAATTTCCTAATTGTTGACAAGGTAACCTAAATTTTTATGAAGTGCCCAAAATAAATATTAAAAAATATACAATAACAACAGATTAAATAATTATTATCTATTGACATAAACTTCATTGGCTTTCTGAAACATCAGTGTTGATTTTCGCCAGAAACTGTTAGCAATTCCTCGATGATAGAAATGAATATATCTTTTTAATTCACTTTTTCTTTCTTTCACCATACAAATTCTGCTTAATATGATAGTAAATGTTGTTGGCCAGTTCTTCATTCCTTTTCTTAGTTGATCCCTACCGGCACTCTATTGTTTGCATAATGAATGCCAGTTTTTAGGTCTACAAAATTAAATTTCTGTGAGAAAAAGTTGGAAAAGGCTGCTTTTTCGAGTTTGTCTGTCTTACATGCCTTCCAAAAGTCACAATAGATAATGGGCCCTTCATTTACATTTCTTCAGTACATTTGAGCAGCACTCTGCCTCTCTACTTAGAACAGCAATAAGTAATGTATCTTTTGTATAGCAGCAAATTCCTCAAAAAAACCTACTGTAGTGGGAAAATACGGCTGACGTTATGCATCCTCTTTGTGAAAACATCTCATCTATTAAGAGAATTTGTCCTGGTACTCCCGCCTTTATCCATTCTTGGCCCCAAAACGTCTTTGGTGCAAATTTCCCATCGATAATTATTCTTGTCAATGACAGTAGTGTGTAACATGTGAAGTTTTTTCTCACAAATTTCAATGTATGTTGATTTCATCACCCATAAATAAAATAATCTTATGACAGTTAAGAAGGAGTTAAGAATTCGCAAATGAACTGCCTTTCCTGATGCTGATTTGATTTTCTACATAACATGGCATCTCCACGTAACTCTTTTTTGACAAATAAAATCATATTATAGAGAATGGAGCAATTTCGCTCTGAAGGAATAATATCACATCATTGAAAATATGCTATTGAATCTGTTTTGTTGTTTGGAAGATCAAAAAGAAACATCATTACAACGAGGAATTTCGAAAGCCACAGCAAAATAAGAAAAAAAATAAAGATGACAACTACAAAATAATAACTTACGATATTTACAGGTTACTTATGATTTTCTTCTCTTCTCCACAAATAACTGGTTATTTCTTTAAGAAATTTTTTTAGATTGTGGGCTATTTCTTTAGGAAATTTGTTTAGATTGAGAGCACGTAATGGAAAAGTACTGTTTCTTTTTTTTTTTTTTTTTTCTAACATATAAATTAAATTATTTGAAGAACTCCCATCTGTAGTCACAATTCAAAATTATCTTACCTGCCACTGCTTCTTCCATTGTAGGAATATACTCAGTCTCCAGAAGATACGAACAGTTCATCATTTTCAGCACCCATAGTTAAAACATTTTAAAATATGCCAAATGTCCATCTATAAACAAATTTTTTTTTAATTTCATAAATTCAGATAAAACATGAAAAGAAATCTCTACATTTTTTAATACAAAATTAATACACTATAGAAAATTACACTTAAAAAAAATAAACATACCAAAAAACAACACATTATCAAGCTAACGACACAATCTACTTACAACTGAATAATAAGCTCTGGCAAACAGATACGTTTAGACTAACAGAATAACACAAAAGTGTACTTATACTAGATTTACATTTTAGTATATGTGATAAAATTTAATAACAAGGTAAGTTCATTCTTATTCCCACAATGACTAGTAAAGCTATCGCTTTAAATTTAATAATCATTAGGTGAAGTAGAATTTTTCAGCACCAATCTGAGACAAAATAATTTAAACAATGCACTTGCCAGTCATGATCATGCCAATTTATTGATGCGCAAGAGATTAACGGCAAAAATATCAGAATGTTGCTCAAAATAAAGAACTCTGCACATCACTTCAACATGGCTTATTTTTACACTGCCTGTTTCTACTTAACATTATTCTAAGCATCACTCTCCTCATTGTAATTCTCACTGATCTCTCGACAGATAGGTTGAATGATTCTTTTTACCATTAAAAACTTGAAAATTTAGTTTGTTGTTTTCTAAATTTATCCGTTCTGAAATATCATTCTGAAAGACGTCTTTGCGTCTTTTTTTTTTTTTCTCTGAAATGTGTACAAATTCATTGCCAGTTGATGACTAACCATTAGAATTGGTCTCTAATGCAAATAAACCATATCCTTCATTGTAATACAAAACAGCAAAGATCAATCCTGATAAAACAATTTGCAAATGTTACTGATTTTCTCAGTACTTTTTTGACTGTTACTACGTTTCCTTTATGATTTTTTTTTAATTAACTGCCAGCTCAATCAACAGAAAGCTCAGATGATGAAGGCTCAGTTCATAGAGGTTATACTATATTTTAAAAATCAGGAAAAACTTTTAGATAGCCCAGTTTCTTTCTTGAAACTTTACAGCTCATCAGTGGCCTAGCTGCTGTATATTGGTAATTCAACTCAAGTTGAAATCTCAAAGAATGGATTGACTGCACAGGTATTTTTGTAGTTCTTTCCATGTGTACCCAAACACAAGGGTACTATTCCATTACAGCAGTGTCAGTTAACAATGTGTTGCTTTTTTTTTTTTTTTTTTTTTTTTTTTTTTTTTTGCCACCAACTGTTGCAAAGTATAAAATTATGATATAACAACAGAGTTTAAAAGGAAAAAAATTAATTCCTTAAAAAGTAAATTTTTTTAAATTTCTTGATCCCTAAAGAAAATAAATTTTTCATTTTAATTTTTTTAATCATAATATTCTACACATAAAAATAACAAAAGAAAGAGAAAATTCAATCAAACAGGTGGCATAAAATTACAAATATCATTCAATATTGCAGAAAAAATTTGAGTTTTTTATTTAACCGACACTATATGAATTCTATCAAATAGGTGGTGACCAGTGTATCGCTGGCATTTATTTCTCCATTTAGCACTGCCTCACAGTTTGTGTATGACATCTAATTTCGGGGTTTACAAAATTATAATTGCGATTCACAGCAAAATGCTCATAACCAGAATTTCTTAATTTCTCTTTCTTATATCCTTTCCATCAGTATGAAAATATAACGCTGCCATCTACGATGTTTTCCCGAACGGCTGTCATCAATGTTGAAGCACAATGATCGTGAACAGTGACCACTAAACATTCTTTGCTTTCTGGGCATAAACTCCTGAATACCCATAGTTCTGGAAGAATGCATCCAATGTTGTTTTTTCTTTTTGTGAAAAGGCTTTAAAGCAGTTATTCCAATCTACTATCATACTATGGCTGATTTCTAACTGAAGTTAGGAAAATTCAATTGACGTCAATTCTTGACACCACAGTAAGCGAACAGCATTGAGGAAAGAATGAAGCGAGCCTTCAAATCATGTTTTAGCTCTCAATCCTTTTTTTTTTTCTTTTCACAGCAAAAACGTACATAACACAGCCATATAGGAGTTTGTAAGGTTTTAGTTAAACTAACAAAGTTTTATTTTAATTTGCCCTTTTCTATCTGTTCTCATTTCAACTTCCCGTTAGAATAAGCGTGTGTTTCAGCTTCATGCTAATTTGAAGTGGAGCCAAGTTCTATTTAAACGATAGGTAGAAACCTTTCAGTGTGAGAGAGCTTTTAGTCTCAGACCACTGTTTCTCTATTCGACGTTCACCTGATTAGCTAGTATTTAAATTCTAAGCCGTAACGCTGTTACGTTATTACTTATTGAAGTAATTCTAAGTGCATCAGTATTGGTTAAATCTTGCTACACACCATTTAGTTAGAGGCCAACCTTGCGTTCATAGCTCTGTGAGCAACGACTACTTAATTTCTAACTAGCTTTAGTTTAAATTAGATTGTTCAGTTTAGACCCAAGTGGCGGTCATTATTTTCTGTATCCCTCCCGAGTTGGGAAGTGGATGTACATAATTGTGGTTTAATAAAAGAGGATTTTAAATCCCTCTGAAGTGTAGTTCTTCTACCACTTATTCACAGCATTCTACCACAGAACATAGCTGCATTCAGCTCCCTGTTCAAGATCAGGACTTCACGTTTCACGAAGATGTTTGCCAAGAATATGCACCGAACGCTCAGTCCTGCCAAGTTTTGTTTGAGTCAAAAGTTAACTTCATCGGAACATTTTAAGAAAGTCTATTGCTATGAATTGTTCCTTTATTCTGAAAGAATCTTATGGCAGCCTTTTTGTCATTAAGTAATTCTGTAATCCATCATATTAAAAAATGGTGAAATATGGCAAAAGTAATGAGTGACAATATTTCAAACGAGAACTAGAAACCTTCAGCCACAACATTTCAAACAGAAATAAAAAATACTCAAAATAACGAGTGACACTATTTTAAACGAAAACTAGAAATCTCAACCCATGACATTTCATAAGTTAAATTCTTGAGCCACAATGTTTGGCATGTTGTTGAAGCATGGTTTTTCTTCTCATTTTTTTCTGCATTTTTAACTGACGCCACTCTAGCAGAATAGTACCAACATAAGCTAATGTCCTTAATAATTCTCCCCTTTCTTTTACACTTTAATAAATTAGGGCAAAGCCCTTGTATGTTTTGCCCTGTTCAAATGTAAGTACTAAATAATCCTTACATGCTTTATAATATCAAGATAAATACAAATGAATATGCTTGCTGTGCAGTAGGTATCCTAAACATTACTATATCATCACAAGATTTTTATGGAATACAGTGTTATATTAAACTTCAAACCAGAATCCTGGAAACATCATTGCATTAAAAAAAAAAAAAAATCTTTTCCTTGAACTACCATAGGTTTTCTTTGCTCCTTAGAAGCAATTTCAACATAATTAGTGCCCTTCGTATTATTTGTTTAATTGTGGTTTACAATACAGCCAAATTTAGTAATAGGTCACCAAGGAAAAATGACCTATTGTATGGAAGAGAATTGTTACTAGGACTTGTAAGTGACTTCTCTTGGCACAAGTAAAGAAAGTAATTGAAAGGGGAAAAATTCGGAATTAAATTTTTATTAAGAATTAAAAATACATTTTGAAGCCACAAATTATAAGTATTACATTAAAGAAATGCATTTTAAAAATAATATTTCATTATTTCAAGTGCTACTGATAATTCATTGTTCAGCCTGATATAAATAATAAAAATCTTTTCATTTTGCAGGATATATATAGTGAATTACAGTTAAGTTGTTGTTTCATTTATGGTAATCTGAGTAGTTGAATGTTATGGAAACCCTACTATGATGCAATTGGTTGCATGATTGCAGTGAATTTGAATGATGGGAAAAGATTTATAAGGGCTTGTGTATGTATGTTGGTTAGAAAGTACATTGTTTATTTTGTTTTTAACATGGTAAAATGGCTGAATGTGGTAAGATTAATTTGAATTTCTGTATGATTTGGAATGAACGGGAAAAAAAGCATTAATTGACTGGTGTGTAAATGAAGGTTTACTTAGTAGCCATTCAAAGGATACTGGCGCTATGGAGAATATTTTTGACAGTTATTTTTGTGAATTTATGTGGCGGCGACAGTATACAGATTCTAGTTCAGATAATTTTAAGAAGTTTTTAGATGCTGTTAATTTTGTTTGACTGAAGACACGGAAATTTCTAAATAAGGTAAGCGGATATTTCCTTTAAGGAGTGCTAAGATAAAGTTCCCTTTTTATGTAATTTCACTGTTTGATTGAGAATGTAGCTTATTGAGGTTATATATATGTTTTGTTTGGCTCTAGGGTAGAACTGGCTGCTACTTTGACCTTTTAAGTGAAAATAGATTGATGTGTACATAGACAAAGTCAAGGCAGTGTGCAATTCTCCGATTTTTTTTTAAGTGAAAAATAGGTCGATGTGTACATGAATAACAAATCAAAGAATTGCATGAACTCGGTGTCCCTGTACCGCCAAAAATCGCCAATTTTCACCAAGGGGCAACCGTAAATATATTTTTACCCCATTTTGCTTTATATATCATACTTTTTGACATATAAATCAAATTGTCTTACAATTAAACTCCGAGACTTTAAATAAATAATCAGTAATTTTTAGTGTATCAAGGATGTAAGTCGATCCTCTGTTTTCCCGATGATATAAGATTTTGGTCTTTGGAAAGGAGGAGAGTCATCTTTTAATATCATTAGATTTTTGCAAAAGCACATATGCACTAAGAATAAACATGTAAGAAAAAAAAAAAGTTTTTATATGCAACAAAAAAAGGAACAAAATCTTTTCCCAACCAGAAACATATAATGAAAAGGGAAATTCCCCCATTTCCCAAATTATAAGTGACAATTCAATTATTTCCCAATGTATTTCTTCATTAAAAAATATAAATACTTGTAAAACCAAAAAAGGGGGGAGAAGATTTTTGCCCATGCGTTATTCGATTTTCTCATCTGGTTTGCAAAGACAATACAGAATATGATATAACTTTGAAGCTGCATGTTAATGAGAATGGGGATATGTACTAAGTAAGGAAAACATACAGTTACTAGCAAATATAAAATAAAATTTTTACAGTATATATATATATATATATATATAAAAGATTGCAAAATATACCAAAAGTTAAATTTTGTTAAAAGTTTGGCTCTAGTGTAGAATTGGGTGCCCCTTGTTTTTTGGCGAAAAATTTTGTTCAGTTTTGGCGATGAAACCCCATTTCTGTTTACCATGAGAGTTTTAACATGGTTTTAGCTTCTTGATTTATTTAATTGAAAATAAATCGATGTGCACATGGACAAAGTCAAAATGTGCAATGACTAAGTTTGTGCAATTCTCTGATGTTTTTTTTAAGTGAAAAAAACGTCGATGTGTACATGGACACGAAGTTTGCGAAATTCTTTGACTTCTTGTTTTGGTTTTGTGTAGCGGCCATCTTGAAATTGTGTCTTATTGGCGCCGATCTTGGCATCAAAACAGAATTGCCAAAAAACAAGGGGCACCCAACTGTAAACTTTTACCAAAAGTTTTAAGGTTTTATATTTTGTTGTCTTTTATACTTAATTTCTGTAATGAATACATTGTGTTACAAGTAAAATCTCATCCTTAATAAACAAAAAACATGTTTAAATGTTATTTTCATTTAAATAAACAAACGTCACACATGAAACTAATAGACACATTGTACGCAAACTCACAACTTTTGTATTATGCTTGATGGAGGGTTAAAGCAAGTAAAACTATACCGACGAAATATTAAAAAATTATATTCAATAACAAGGAATGAAGCAAAACTTCATATAAAATAATGTGCAATTTATAAATCACAACAACAGATTTTACGGCAAAGGAAGAAACAAACTGCCACCATGCAAATTAAGTAAATTATTGTTAACAACATGAAATCTTAATGTATTTTTCAAATTGTTCTAATAAAGTATTGGTAAAAGTTTACAAATGGGTGCCCCTTGTTTTTTGGCAATTCTTTTTTGACGCCAAGATCGACGCAAGGAAGGCACAATTTCAAGATGGCAGCTACACAAAACCAAAATAAGAAGCCAAAGAATTTCACAAACTCTGTGTCCACGTACACATCGACCTATTTTCACTTAAAAAAAATCAGAGAATTGCACAAACTAGTCAATGCACATTGCCTTGACTTTGTCCATGTGCACATCAATTTATTTTTACTCAAAAAAAATCAAGAAGCTAAAACCAAGTTAAAACTCTCATGGTAACCAGAAATGAGGTTTCATCGCCGAAATTGAACAAAATTTTTCGCCAATCGAAAGGGCAACCAATTCTACACTAGAGCCAAAGTATTTATCAAAACAGCAGAAGTGTTTTCATTTTTTTACATTACAGGTAAATTGTGAAACCTGCCATTGAAAAATACTTGCCATTTGAACATGTTCTACAATTATTGATAAAGATCATTATTTTAATAACTTATACTACTTAAATGCCATCACAAAAAACTAAGAAAAGAAGTAAAATCTTAATTACAATCATAATTAAACCACTCTAAATAAACAGAGGGATTGCCTATTATTTAATAATATTTATAATCACAACTAAGTAACTCCAGGTAAAAGGAGGATTTACTTTTATTTAATAGTATTATTGACAGCAGAAACTAAATTTTCTTTCCTAGCTAAGTAAATAGAAAACTATTTTTCAGCAGACTTTCCTTGTACTATACTAAGCGCCATTCTATATAAATGATACAACCATTGGTTAACTATGCTAAAAAGGGGGGGCTACCTGCTTTAGTAGACTTTGTAAGGGAAACAGATCTGTATTTACAATGTGGGGAAAGCCACAAAAAGTCAGTCAATTCACTACTGCCAGAACTCAGTATCCAAGAGATGTTATGAGTACAGAGTGGTTTTGTCATTATTTTACAATAATACTGGAACACGATACTTGTTTTAAAGATCAAGCTACACTGTTCATGCATACGAGCATCTAAATGCATACAGAGGCAAGTAAAACCATCTGGTAAAATCAGAAAAACATTTTACACTAGATACACACATGTGGTGAAAAATAAATACTGTCAGTAATTTTATATTTTATAAGGTATTCTGAAATACATCAAGTGACAAATCTTACTTGTTAAGAATTTTTTGGAATGCTATATTGATCACCATTAATTGTTTCACTAATAAACACTTATCATAAATAATACACTATTTCTATACTTTACTTCTGAAATCATCAGCTTATATCTAGCATATTTACACTTAGTTGTTTAGTAGCAGTCTATAATAAAGAAAATGCCTAAAAAATACAGAAATCACATAAAATGTAAAAGACAGTAATATACCCAAGGCAGAATTATACATGAAAGAAATTTACTGAACTGGTTACACAGATATACTCAATTGTTATTATAAAAAGTATTAACATTAAAAAGCTGTTATCAATATAATGTATATTTTTACAACGCTTTCAACAGATCTACATGAAAGTATATATTTCCTCACCGAGTTTTCTTAGATGATGTGCAAATATTTATCCAAAATTTTTATTTAAAAACCACACTGTAGCATCATGTCTACAAAATAACTAAAAAAAAAATGTAGGCAAGCAAAAATATTCAGAACAATAAGGAAAATAAATATGTATTATAACTAGAAAAATAAGGAAAGTAATTTCGTGACAGCATCTTACGAAAGTAGACTGCTAAAACAAGATTATTTAAGGTTAAAAGTAAAACGTTTAAAGTTTTTGTAATACTGGGAAGCGAATGCATTTTACAGAAATACTTAACCTGGTTGAAACGATTCATTAAAAAAAGCCGGAAGTATTTTCTACATAAAACTAAAAATAGAAAGTTCATACCATGTTGTGTGTGCAGACGACAGATGTCTGAGTTTAACTATTGCATACTTAAAGTTTAATTTTATTTACATGATCAGAGTTAAACGAAAGAAATTATTTCGGTGTAACATTATGATTCTTTAATTAAAAACTATACTGTCAACAACAGCCGCAACACTTCGCATACATCCGGTTCCAATATCGATATTTCATAGGAAGCAGTTGAAGTCATTCTGCATTGCATAACACTTGCAACAAATTTCAGACAGAGAAATTTGTAAAAAATTGTGAATGTTGCTGCACATACGATATTAATTTTTACTTTTACACTTCAATTAAATTGAATTTAAAACATTTTTACGATTTTCATTTTTTGATTTCCTTTTCAATTTGGAAATCTATCCTCTTTCAATCGCTCTAATCGAATTTTATCAGTTGGCAAGCGATGGTTTCAACTTTATTCTTGCTTACGCATAGCTACATGATTCAAATGATATCCAAACTCACTAGGCGTGCCTTTTAAAATGTTAAGTAAGCTGATAATCCCGTATATTTGTCCATCATATAGCCTTATTTTTTTGAAAATGTAATCTCTCACTTATATATGCATTCTCTTCTTGTCTACCAATTTTCCTCATATTCTACTCACTCTTTCGGGGTATTGCATTTTTTCGGCCATGCAGTGCAAATTTTTTTCCTACTTGAGTTTTGATCTTCATCATAATCACTAAATTTTAGTTCTAATGGATTTAACAAAAATTTTAATGTTGGTATGAGTTCCAATGAATATCTGTTAATTATGCTCTTACTTTATGAATAAGATATTTTTTTTATAAATAGAATAATACTTCCTTCTCTGTTTGAGTATTTGATAACAACTGGATATAAATTTAAAAACTATTTATTTTCTAATAACTAGAGGAACCAATGAATGAAAACTTCATATTCATCCGATAAATGACAGAAATGATGGCGGAGCAAGCGTTGTCCTGGTAGAAAGTGACCTCTGTAATAATGCTCAAGAATGGCAGTACCAGTGTGCAATCGCCAGTCTGAAGTACTCATTTGCTGACGAGATGAATGCGATAACATGAATGCCTCTACTCTCATAGGAAATTGCTCCCCAGACCATAATTCCTAGGAAATGTTCAGTGTGTTTACGCCACAGATGGCTTGTTTCCAAGAGCTCAGCTTCGGCTCACCTTGTCTTTTTCTAACCAACACATGGCCATCATTGAATGGCATCAACACCGAACGACTTTCATCTGGGAACACAACAGATCGCCACCCTGCCCTCCAGTAAACGTTAGTTTTATCGGAGGAGTGCAAACTTGCTCCAAGATGTGTTAAATGTTCATTGCCGCATAAAACTGCAGACTGTGAAGCAAAATTCATTGATAACCGTACATGTTGTAACTGTGCTGATGACCACGCAGCCAACTTTCGTTTCTGTTCCCAAAACCCAAGTAATTGGAAGAACTCAAATGCTAAGAAACAAAATGTTAACACTCACTCTGAGCCACGTGGTGGAAATATTATCTCCCAAGACTCAAAGTGACACTCTTAGTCTAAAACATCCTACCATATCACTTAGTGTGGCGATCTGGTGGTTCGGTGAAGCCTGGTTAGTTGCTTGCTCGTGTCGCCATCTATATTCGCCAGGGGGAAGTGTTGCGTCGCGTGAGCGGGACTCGATCTTGGTTCAATTTACTGGGAGTTGAATTCTTTACCGCTAGCCCAAAAGAGCTCCATTGCGCTAGGTTCAAGAATTCTAACTCTTTCAAATTTGCGATGGTGGAGTTGTTCTCGAGATCGGTCCGCCGCATACTCCCCCTCGAAGCATCTATGATGCGATATGAGGAGAACGTTGAGAAACCCCGTTGTGTTGGCATGTGTGTCGCCGTTTATTGGTTGTGGGGCGGAGCCTGTGACGTAGTTTGTCATTTGACCTCAGTCGAGGGAGGAGTTACTGAAGTTCTCCGGGTCACCAATGTGGCGATCTGGTGGTTCGGTGAAGCCTGGTTAGTTGCTTGCTCGTGTCGCCATCTATATTCGCCAGGGGGAAGTGTTGCGTCGCGTGAGCGGGACTCGATCTTGGTTCAATTTACTGGGAGTCGAATTCTTTACCGCTAGCCCAAAAGAGCTCCATTGCGCTAGGTTCAAGAATCCTAACTCTTTCAAATTTGCGATGGTGGAGTTGTTCTCGAGATCGGTCCGCCGCACTTAGTAATGATAGGGAAATTCGAACTGATGTCAATGCAATCGACCACACACAATTTCCACCTCTCCCAAGAGCAGCTAAACCCAACACTAGAAGACAGAATAAAAAAGCTTTAAATAATATCTCCTCTACTTTTAAGGACTTTTTGCAGGTCATTAGTGAAGTAAACAAAATCTTTAGCGAAATTTCTATTTTTGATGTAACTAAAAAATCACGAATCGATTGGATGAAATTCGTGCTGCACCTACTACCATAGACAAAACGTTTCTTAATTGTACCATAGACAAACGCCCTTCAGGGGAGGTCGACTCAGGGAAAACCAGGGAAGCTATGATTAGGATCTGTACCTAGGCAGTCTCAACCACAGGTGTTTAAAATCAGTCTCCACAGGACAAGTCATCGCTGGCGATGGCTGTTTCAGGCTTGGCAGGGACGGTATGGTACTGTTTTGTCCTTTTCGATGGTTGTGGTGTAGCTACATAGCCAGATACTCATGGCTGTTTGGGCGAAACACCCCCTGTCGGTGGAGTTGGAGAATTCAGTGAGCCTTGAAACTGCTTAAAGTTTCCAGTGGGCGCCGGGAGCCTCAAAACTACATATTCATATCCTTCCTTGGTTCCCCCCTGGGGGCGCCTAAAGCCGACGTCTGTATATCATGCCGTAGGGTTAATAGGTCGGATTGGCGGCCCAGTCTGTCTGACAGCGCTTAAGTGACTTCGTTCTACTGTCCGTGGTTGGGGCCCCTACTGATGGCAAATGTTTTTACACCGCTCCACGACGGGGACGTCGAATGTGAGTTGCTGAGTATTCCTATCGACTCAGCTTAGTTCGTCGGCTTGACCGATTGGTTAGCGGCGTCTTGGGACGCCTCTAGGCGTTGAGGGGTTTAACTGGGCTAAGGCAGCCTCGAGCTTCGGCCAGGTCTGAATGACCCTTCCTCCTAGAACACTGCCTTATTTGATCGAAAGTTACAATCAGGGCAGGAGTTCGTCTCTGGAGTTCTCTTCTGTCTTATTTGAACGTGAAAATTAGTGATGTCGATGCGTATGTAAAGGTAGACGGATTCGGAAAATTGCTTAACCCTTATTTTGCGTCTACTCTTGCAAACGTAGTAATTGTTGTTATTGTTATTCTACATAAAAAAAAGGTAAGGGCATTTACATATTATGCCAAACTTAGGTTAGCTTTTTTAATCGGAAAAGCAACGATTTGAGCATAATTACTGGAAAACTGTTTACCTGTCATGTTTGAACCATTGTCGTATTTTTGGCCGCGTAAATTACTAATGTCTAAACCATTTTTCTCTAAAGTCTTTAATAAGAATGTTGTTCATCCTTAACCGGTCGTACCTGTTGTAACACAAAATGCTAAAAACCTTTCTTCAACCTTTTTAATGTCTGTATTTTCTAATTAAGATACCTCCTACAAATTGATATCTGCTCTTGATGGCTAGTATCAGAGGTACAATCAAGTAAAACAGAAAAATACTTTGCCTGTTTGACCTTTTAAAATAATTTGCTTTATATTATCCCTAAAAAGCTAATTGTTTCATTTTGAATTTTATCTCCAATGTAATGAAGCATACGTTTTGAGTTTGAATTTTATTAATACATACAGACATGACAGAGCCAAATTTTGTGATCATTTCTATACACTTATTATTTTAAAATGATAAAAAAAATTTTGTTAAAAATTAAAAAAAATATATTATTGCTTTCGAATAATTTATTATTGGAACCAAGGAAGGCTAAGTTTTGTTTGGCTAAAAACTGAATGGCATAGATAATCCTTTCAATAGCATCGCGCCAATGCTTAGTCTCTTTTTTTTAAATAAATTTTGAGATTCCGAATCAACAGACTTATTTTTTCTTAATTGTTCTAAGAAATCGGACAAAAGATATAGATTCCGGAAATGCGTTTTATTTTTTCATGAAGTTTTAAGGGCTCATTTAAGTGGTTTAAGTGGTTCCAGTCATTACATTCAGAACTACTCAATTTTACGTTGCTGAATTGTTGAAAATTTTGCAACAAAAACAATAAACATAATTTCTTACAGCAGAATTTAACAACCAATCTCTTTCAACTCTTCCGTTGTTTGACAAAATTCGACAAAAGTACATCTAAAAAAAATTACGTCCATTTTTGTCTTTTGGGAAACTGAAACTAAAAACTAGGTTTCAATTAATATCCAGGACCATTTGCTGTTAAGGCTTGAACTTGGAGTGGCAATAATGGACTTGGGCATAATCCGGAATCATCAGGCACAGGAACTGCAGAAATTTTAGATTTCACTAGTATTTCTTCTGTTTTTCGACAGGCTGCATTGAAGTTAAAGGTAATTCCCGGGTCAAAACACTTTCTAACTCTTTCTGATTTTATTAGGTTCTTTTGGTAATTTCAATGGTAGCTGAGACGTTGATGGACAGCTAGTGCCAGCTTGGGTATTCTCTGGGTGTTGGAAAAACTGAGTAATTTTAAAGTTCTGTTTCATTAAGTCTTCCTCTCATTTTCTTTTTCTCCATTAAATTCTGACACCCAGAGAGTTTTTCTTCCGACATCTGGGGGAAAATGAAAACAGAAAAAGTGGAAGGGAAAATAAAAGTAGAAAATAACTATTATAAGAACTATTGCGTAAAACACTTCTTCTTTAAAACACTCGGAACTGTTTGAAATATTTTACTTTACTTTTGAAAAATTGAGTATACCTTTAAACCATTACTTAGAAAATATATGAACTATTAGATCAATACCAAATAATTCAAGGAGATGGTGGTACTCATTTGTTTATTAAAATAAATCAAATTTAAAGTATCTATTTTAGACGTAGTGAAATAACAAAACATTTTCCTTCGGTTTTCCGCATAGCTAAAAATCGGAAAATGGCCAATTTTTGATTTCAAAATACCTGGTATATTTTTACTTCACTTCAAATCTCAAATAGGTATACTTTAATTTCAGTGGTATTCCCTAAATATGTCAACACTTTCTTCTCGAAAGATAATAATTCTTAGTTTAATAAACAAACGGTTCATGGAAAAAAAAATATTTTTCGAGTAATTATGCTCAAATCGTCGCTTTTCTGAATTGAAAAGCTAACCTAAGTTTAACGTAATATGTAACTGACTTAACTGCCTTTACCTTTTTTTATGTAGAATTACAATAACAACAAGCAATCACCCCAAAATATCAGAAAAAAAGTTAAATGCTGCACAAGTTACTACGATTGCAACAGTAGACGCAAAATAAGGATTAAGCAATTTCTCGAATTCGTCTACAGCGTTGGCCTCTACCCTTACATAGGTATCGGCATCACGTATTTTCGTTCACATACTATATTTACAAGATGTTCAACTTTCAAAAACTGCAAAAAGCATTAACTGATAAAATTCAAAGCGATATGAATAGTATAGGTCTCATGCATGAACTGCAGTTTTTGCAAACTTTTGGAGGAAATGTAGCATCTCCAGTTGAAACTCTAAGCTATACCGTTATCAAGAACATAGCGGCGTGCAGAAAAGAATTTTGGATAGATCCCTAGATATCAGCCCTAGAGCATTTTTTGTGCCCTGTTGTAATCACAGTTTAAACCTTGTCGTAAACTACGCTGCGAACAACAATTTATTCAGTGTAAACGTGTTAGATATGTAAATTAATTTGTTTTTAATTTTAAGATAAGGAATAGTGTTCAGCAGTATATTTAGTATCCAATGTATTTAATATATTATTTCACTTCATTTACAGTGTTACTTTTGTATAACATGTTATTGTTGTTGACTAACGTTTACTTGTCTGACCTATAGTCAGCCCAAAACCACGAAATTCCTCTTGGGAAGGAACGCAAGATACACCTGTCGTTGGCAGCAGCCTTGAGCACCTTACAGGTGACACTGTGGTTTAGCTTAGTTTCGCCCCCCAATTTTTATGGAAAGCACCCCGGGGGAGGGGACGGGTCCGAGCATCTCGCACTCCTCTTCCCCTACCATCGACCTCTCGAGAGGACTTTTGGCTCGCAGCATATTTAGAATTCCGTCATGCCGCACGGACACTATACGTTTATAGACATCTATGCCTTTTCCAAGAGTCGAACCCGGGCTCTTCGGTATGGCAGTCAGCAACGCTGAATACTATACCGGTTGGGCGGCTTTTTATAACATATATGTATGTATAATTCTTCAATAAATACGTTTGAGTGCGGGATTTAACAAAGCACAAAATGTTTGCATGTTTAGACAAATTAAAAATGAAATGTAAATTTTTTGTTTTTTCATATTACTATGTCAATAATGCATCATTTTAAGTGTTAGCCATAAGCAATTTTCCTTTAATATCGTCACTGCATAAAGGAGCTCGCTAGACATTTGCACGACGGCGCCGATTAGGCTTGGCGCAGGCCTGAGTATAGCCGGCATGGAACTCTATCTCACAATGTAACATACGGCACTTATAGGATACAATGTATGCGCGTTTGCATGCTCGTGTCGTCGTGTGAATTAGAGAGATTATTTATGTAGCACTTTTCACATTCGAAAGGGCTCGTCTCACTCATACTTTCATCTAGGACATTGAAACATTAATAAAATAAATATGTTACCTACAAAAATGTTTTGCTTACATTTCCTTCCTATAAATCAGTACTATTCAATGTATGGGGGGGGAACCCAAACGGGATCGCGAAACATTTTGTTGAGGTAGCAAGTTGACGAAATAATTGTAGATAAATTTAATTCAAATTAAATACATTACTCAGTATTTTTCGAAAACAAATTTTGGTTTTTAAATTTCAAAACTCTATTAAATTTTAGAGGCAAAACTATTTTGGAACTCAAAGAGTTTAAACTATTTTATTGAGCTTAAGGAGATAGACTCTATCTCTTTGAGATCGTTGTTCTAAAATCTTGTTTGGTCGGTATATGCCTTAGACGACGTCTTATACTGTCTGTCAATCATTAGCACTGCTCCCGGTAGGTACTCTGCAGCTGTCTGTTGCGGTAGAAACGAGCCTTAAACCATTTTATCCTAGAAGCGTCTTGAAGGATTTCATTTCAGTTTGCCATCTTGGCTCATTTAATAATGAAATGACGTCCTCTTTCCCAAGGGCAGCGTTTCCCTAAAACAAAATAGAGATAAAACATTCACCTGACTCACCCCTATTTGAAATACGCTAGCCTTACTGCTATACATACCGCCGCCAACTACTACTAGACATATTGACAAGGGCAATTCTCTGGGTAGACAGAAAGTAACATCGCGTTTGTTTCAAAGAATGTGTACTTAAGCAAATCATGAGAGCGCAGATTCTACTTACTGTCAGCATGGTACATTTGTGAGTTAAATTAGTATTTTGGTGCAAAATTTCGTATTGAACTTAGTATTTGTATTAAACAGACTGCCTTTAAAGTTATAAATTTGTTTCCTCAGGGATAAATGGCTACAAACTGCTATAATAACTGAGAAAAACAGAGATTGAAGGAAAAGGTGTCGAGAAGAGCTCTTCGGTTGCTTTTTCGGCTGCTTAAGACACCGACCAAATACGTTTAGAAGCTTCTGCCTCTAAAGAGTTGACATATAAAGTGGAAAACAAAACAAAATAGTTCCAAATTTGAAAACGAGTTTATAAAATATGATTTTTAATGTATTGAAGATGATGAATTAAGTGCTAGATGAGTTCCATGGCTGGCAGTACTGTCAGATGAGTTGCTGAAACCAAATAAACTGCAGAGGCATCTTTCTACACACCAAATACCCAGAATCCAAAGGCAAATAATAGGATAATGGAAAATAATAGGGCAGTTGTAATGTAAGCAAAACATTATGCCTACTTTTATCGATATTAACAAAAAAGCATTACTGGTTGCTTACCGATAGGGCTATGGTTAAAACTGGCAAGTGTATGCATTCGCAGAATATACGAAATGGCAGATAATGTGGAAAGCAAACTTATGAAGAGTATTCAAAAAAGTAAATTTTTCAGATTTCATTTAGATGAAACCACCGACGCCAAAACGCTGCATAACTAATTTGTTTTTAAAAACATGAATACAAAAATGAAATCTTTGAAAACTATCTTTTATGCAAGGAACCAGAAAAGACTACGGAGAAGAAATGTTTAGATTGGTAAATTTTTAAATCACAGGAAACAATATTTCTGTTTTAGGAAAATTGTGTGGGGATGTGCAGTGACAGAACTCGTGTCTTGGCAGAAAAACACAGCCTACCAGAATACATTTTCAGTATCGCTTTACATGTAAATAAGGCAGAAAGAGTATTTAAAGGAAGGTTTTGCTTATTTCAGCAGAAGTTTAGGAGTCGTTAGTGACGCGTGTTTACCGTCAGACTACTTCATTGTTTAAAGCTAACTATGCTCGGCTGTACTGAACGCGTCTGCTGATATTAATGTAAAACGAAAGTGTCTAGAACGTGTCTGCCGATTATTTTAATTAGCGGCCAACTACGTTAGATAATTGTGTACAGCTCGGCTAAGTTCAGTTTAATTTAGCACTAGATTAGTTTCTTATTTTCTTATCTTGAGTTAAAGCAAATTTGAGGCGTTTTTGTAAGCCCGAGAAAGGAACCATCTGTGTTCTTAGTTTGAGATAATAAAGGGTGAGTGTTACAACTCGAAAGCGAAATAGAGTTTCGCTTCTGCCGTTTGGCAACAGAGTCAAAAAACAAACTTTGAAGTTCGCAGTCGGTTACTCGACTTCTCTTAATAGAATTTGATTCGAATGGGGAATTATCCCCCATCTTTTGATTTAAAATTAATCTTGAACCATGTAAATAATGTGATATAACAGATGTGTGTAAATAAATAGTCATTAAGATTTATTTTGAGTTATGATTCGAGTTTGAATTGGATTTCGAAATCGAAAGCTCTCCCAAATAGAATCGTCTGAACATTAGAATTCGTGGATTAAAAATAACAGTGAGTTTAACACTTCTCTGGACTTTTCATTTACACACTTGGGCTCAACGATAAGTCTCTACATAGCTCAACTAGGTTTCTACGAAGTTACGGTTAGTCAAAGTAGTTAGAAATATTACAATCCTTCAGCCTTTTTAATTGATAAAGAATAGCTATGAAGATAAGATGAATGATATATTTCTCAAATTCAGCTAGTAAATTTATGTCTTCAAGGAGAACAACTAAATATAGGAATAGCGAATGATAAAACCAAAGCCTTTAGAAAGAAAACTGAGATGCTGATACTGCAAAGAGGTTAATTTTGCACTTTTCCCCCTTTAGGAAGTTCTGCTATAGAAAACAAACTAAATGTTTTTCAATGGATTATTAAAGTCACAGCAACTAACTTGAAAGATCCTAAATATCGATTGAATACTTAGTTCTTCTTTTGTAGTTGTTCTCCTTGAAGACATAAATTCACTAGCTGAATTTAAGAAATATATTATTCAACTTATCTTCCTAGCTATTCTTCATCAATTAAAAAGGCTGAAGGATTGTAATATTTCTAACTACTTTAACTAACCGTAACTTCGCAGGCTTAACTTCGTAGAAACCTAGTTGAGCTATGTAGAGACTTATCGTTGAGCCCAAGTGTGTAAATGAAAAGTCCAGAGAAGTGTCAAGGCTTTTCTTAATGGGTGCGAAATCTACTTTAGGCGTGTTACTCAAAAATTTATCATTTAAGCGAAAGATTAGCTGACTTATCATCTGATGGAGAGTTAAAATTTGTTTTAAAGGAGTTTGAATGGAATAATTTATCTTTTAAGGTAGGAAATTGATGTTCAGTATTGTCTGATGGATCTCTAAAGGTATTATTATCATCGGATTCATCTTATATATGCTAGATAGAATTTTTCCAGTTTAATCTAATGTCTAATATCTAAACAAATTAGCAGCAGAATCACCTTTCAGACACGAAGTCAGCACAATAGAGTCAGAAATATCACTACTTGTAAACAAGAAACAGAATCATAGGTCTCATAAAATGTTCCTTTCGAAATTTCTTTAAACTAAATTTTCTTTTAAATATTTTTACCTGTTATGTGCCATGTTTTAATTGTAATTTATAAATTATTAACACAAGTCAATTTTTAAACTGAATATTCGGTAACTTTGGGCTTGATTTTCAGGTTATTGTTCTTTCTCTGACACTTATCTTTATCTGGTATGAAATTAAAAAATGTCTGATGTGTACATCACATGACTTCCTTGTACGGAATATAAATTATGTGCATTTTTTTCTGCATCTCATTTAAACGTATTTCCTTGAATTTCATTAGAAATAGATTCCTCATTCAATTAATTCAGTTCTCACTTCGCGGCAAGGCAAGAATACATAAAATCTCAAAACATTTTCATTAAAAATTGAAAAGAATAGAAAAACATAAAACACCAAATACAGATAAAACAATTAAAAAGACAATTCTTACAATTCAAATTGCAGTTTCTATGCAAAAAAACGCAATTCGGCCAGCAGGCAAGAAGGCATATATTTTAGAGCACAAAACTAAAAGTTTCTTTTCGTGCCACGCGGCAAAAATACACTGAAGTTACAGAAAAACTTGATTCATTATTCTGATAAGTTTCAAATGTAAACTAATATGGCTACTATGATAAAAAAAATAAGCTCAGTCGCACATAAACAACTTTTAAATTGTTGATAATTCTACAGTTATTGCAAGCAGATTAACTAAATGCATAAAAACCTTTACCGGAAGATAAGAACAACACACTTCAATCATTTTTAAAGCAAAAACTTGCACAATTTACCAACATGTAAGACTAAAAAAAATCTGATGTATACACCACACGACTTCCTTGTACGGAATATTGAATTATACACATTTTTTCCTGCATTTCATTCAATTTCTTCATTTAATTTTTCTTTATTTCATTCATTGCACTATTAAGAAAAACAATTTTTACAATTAAAATTAGAGTTTCTACGCAAAAATATATTTTTCGTCCAGCAGGCAAAAAGGCAGATTTTTTCGGTGCACAAAAATTAAAGTTTCATTTGGTCCCCCTCGGCAAAAAGACACTGAAGGTGTAGCAATTGGATTCACTATTCTGCTTAGTTTAAAATGCAAACAAATATGGCTGCTTTGGTAAGCAAAAACTAGGCTCAGGCTTAGAGGCACTTAAACAGCTTTTAAATTGTTGACAGTTTTACAATTATCGCGTGCAGATTAACTAAAGGTATAAAAACTTTAATTCATAACAACATAATTCAATCATTTTGAAAGCAAAAAATGCTCAATTTACGAACATATAAGAATAAAAAAAACTTGAGGCTACGGGCTCGAGCACTATAGTGGGTATATATATATATACTTTTGGTACCGCCGATTGGAACCCAAAAGCGAAGTGCACAACTACACGTTACAGCAGGCCTATATACAAAATTTCAACGTTCTGAGGCTACTCGTATTTGAGTTATGCGAAATACATATATACGTACGTACGTACAGCCGCCACGAAAAAATCGCTTTTGAATCCATTTTAAATCAGTTTTATAATTTCTTTGGGGAAAAAGAGTCCTTCAGTCTTTACGTACAGATGTCACGCAAATACATCGTAAACTGCATTCGATAGTGATCAAAATAGATATTTTCGTTGAAATATGGTACCCGGAATTTTTCGCGATTTATTTTTACTTCCTTTGCTTCGTACAAGGGAGTAAAAAATAAAATCTTCTGATTTTTATTATCACTTAGTGCTGGTTTTTCGGTAATTAGAATTAGATTACAAATTGTTTTAAGTTTGGGGTCGTGATATTATTTTGATATTCCAAAAAGGATTTTACTATCAAAAAGTTTGATTAGCACTGCTCAAAAGTGATTTCTTATTGTTGCTGGGATTTCGCTTTCCGTCAGTGTTTTTAACGATGTTTAAAAATAAAAAATTGAAGCCAACACAACTGTAAAAATTATGAATGTATTTTAAAAAGCACATAATGGATCCCATAGCCAAAGTTTTGTTGAAAACTGTTTGTTTGTTTGATTTCTTGTCTTAAAAGTAAATAAGAGTAGAGTGATTGGCTACATGCTAGCGACGGCTGAATTTACAGGCCGAAAGACAAGAAATTTAAAGAAGTGAGAAAAGACATGCTTTACCTTGGCAAAATGATAATTTGCTAAGTTTTTAAATATATCGCTTGTTAGTGTTGTGCAGATGCAAAAATAAAGTATGACAGCAAAATATAAGAAAATCCGCACTGAATGATAAAAATAAATGAATAAATGAATAATAAAAACGGTGTTCCATTGAGCAATGGTAAAAAATATGAGTAAGCCTGATTGCTAACTGAAAAATATATCATACTGTAGTTGTCGTGATAATTAAAATATCAGTATGGTAAAAATGAAGCAAAATTTTATTTTCTAATAGACTAAATATGAAGTAGCAAGACTGAGGTAGCTAAGGAGCTGTAATTTATATAGTCAGCTAAATAAGAAACTATTGTTTTCTCAAATGGGAAAAAGTTCAATCTGGATGTTGGTGAAGGTGGTAGTTGTTACTCGCATGACTTACAGCCGAAAAAGGTCTTTTCAGTAGGTCACTCCGTGGAGTGGTGAGTAACGCAGGCATGCATGATAGTAATTCTGACATTGCTATACTCAATCAGTGTAGCATCACATAGTAATACAGGATGGTTGTTACATTTAGAGCATTATTAAATGGCAATGATTGGAATTCTCAACGAGTTAACCGTTAGAACCGCCAGTCTTTTGTGATCTGCCCCTGATACAAGTGCTTCTAGACTTATTTATGTTCTGACCTTTACCATTGTGGTTAATCAGTACAGCGCCACGTTCACCTTTATCTAGAGAGACCAGATGGGACAGTCTCGTGTGAGCCTCGCTGTAGACGCCCAGACCGAGCGCCCGATCCCTCCATTTGCAATACTGCTGATCAAGAGTGCCTTATAAAGCCCCTGGGCTTCCCCCTCACCCAAATGCCCAGGCCCAGCGTTTATTAGAGATCAAGTTGCTGAGATACATGGACAAACAAGGGCTTTCTATTTACATTTCATTAGGTTTACAATATATTAATGCCGATGCAGAAGACAGTTGATACTTATACCAAGATGTTCAATGCCTGCACCATGTACACATTCAATACATATATTCCATGTACAAGTACCATACGCATTCAATACAATTAATATTCACACTAGAATTTGTACTTCTGAAACACACATACTGTACTGCAGATGCTAAACTGGAATACTCCTACATAAAAATGAAAGACTACAGTATTATATTAATGCGGCTGCAGAATACGTTAGATGCGTATGCCAATACATTTGATGCCTATACTATAGACATATTCAATACATTACTTAATACATTTGATACATATACCAATTAAATGTATATACACTCATGGACAAAAAAATTAGCGCACCAAGAAGGAGTCATCAAAATGAAATGAAATTTTACATACGTAATGACTGCTTTAATATAAGTAAATGATAAGGAAATCAAAGAAAAGGGATAATTTATTTCAGAGAAAAAGGAAAAAGAACGGAGGAGTTAATACTCCGTTGGATCCCCTCTAGCGCGAATGCACGATGTGATACGATCGGGCATTGAGTCATACAAGTTCTGTATGATATCTTGAGATATTTCGTTCCATATTTGCTGTAACCTTGCCTCTAGTTCGTTCAAACTCGTGGGATGCCCAACTCGTCATCCGAAATGATCCCAGATATGCTTGATTGGAGACAAATCTGGGGATCGGGGAGGCCAAGGAAAGGTAGTAACATTACGGAGACAGTCTTGTGACACCCTTGCCGTATGAGGCCGAGCATTGTCTTGTTGAAAAATGGCTCCTGGGAGCCGTTGCATGAGTGGCAACACATGTGGTTGCAGGATTTCGTGAACATATCGCTGGACTGTCATGGTGTCACGGAACAATACTAGGGGTGACCGTGTATTGTAAGCAATGGCACCCCATAGCATCACACCAGCTGTTTGAGCGACGTGTCGCTGTACAGCAAAGGCAGGATTGAGATGTTCACCACGGGCTCTCTACACACGAACACGATTGTCATCACTGCCGAGATTGAATCTGGATTCGTCGCTAAAGACGACCTGGTTCCATTCCGCTTCAGTCCAGTTTCCTCGTGCTCGACACCACTCCTAACGAAGGCGTCGATAGGTAGGCGTCAAGGACAGCACACGTAATGGGTGCCGCGATACCAATTATCCTTCCGCCAGGCGCCTTCGTATGGTTCGAAAAGACACAGGGGTCCCTAGTGAAGGTGCTACCTGTGCCTGGTTGGCGGCCGATGAAGCAGTTGGCTGTACGCGTGCATTTCTTACGATGTGGCGGTCTTCTCGACGACTGGTCTGTTGAGGGCGTCCTGAGCCTAGTGTTCGTGTACATGACATCTCTCGGGTCCACTGGTCCCAACACCTCCTCACAACACAATCATAGCGGCCTAATTGACGAGCTACTCGCCTAGCTGACCACCCAGCTTCCATCATCCCGACGAACAACTGCTCATGTTGTCTTCAAACACGGCGTAATGGCATGTCTACCTCAGGTCTTCCTTTGTAAATGATTCAGCACACTCAAACAAAGCTTTGGTTACCTGTTTTATACTCCACAGAGTACGACGTTCAACGCCCTCTACCGGCTATACGTAATGCGCAATTAGGCTGCATTTCTAATCATTTACATATCTCCCCGACATGTACCTTCATTACAAGTTTCGCTACGATCCCGCAATTATTTCTTGGTGCGCTAATTTTTTTGTCCATGAGTGTACTATATATATATTTAATACTTATATTCCTTACTTATACTAGCGAAGACCGATACAGGATACAGTTATACTTGATATATTTGATACTCTAGATACGTATACTAACACACCAATGTTTATGCTGTATACATATTCAATACACATATTCCATACACAAATACTATACGCGTTTAATACGCTTATTCCAGACATTCATACTGATATAATAATGCTGAACTGATATTTATATAATGTTACTAGACTGATATACACACTTAATACATATTTCCTATGCAGTAATATTTATGCTAGCTAGGATTTATACTGATTACATTTGTACTCCTCAAACACACATACTCTACTACAGATGCAAACTAAAATACTCCTACAGATACTAAAAGACTATATTATATTAATACAGTAGTCTGTATTATATTAATGCAGATGCAGAATACATTTGATACGTGTACCAATACATGAGATGTCTATACTATATATACATTCGATACATTTGTTACTTATATGAGTTAAGATTTATACAGGATACATTTTCACTTGACACATTTGATATGTATACCAATACGTCAATACAATTTGATACGCATACCAATATTTATGCTTAATACGTTTGATACTTATACCAGTTAAGTGTCTGTGCCATATACACGTTCAATATATATATTCCATACCTATACTAGCGAAGATTGATACAAGACACAGTATGCCGGTTAGACATTATAGGTATACATAGTTATTCACTTCTATAGTATATATACGCATTATCGTTCCTTTGGTATCTTATTTAGGTATTTACATTTGCCCTTGCAGTATCTATTGTGCACATACACTGACATATTGTGACACTACAAATTATTATATGCATGTACTAGTGGGATACACTGGCTTGGCAGAATTTATTGCAGTAGATACATTATGCATTGGTTATCACATAAAGATGAATGTTATTTTAGAGTTGGCATAGGTCTGTCCCTAGATCCGTGAGCTTATCCATGACCTTAATTAATTTATTGGCAGTATGCCGGTTAGTAATTATAAATTTACTGAAGGCCTCGGTGTTTGTTGCAGGCAGTGGCAGATGCAGACCTTTGGTCAGCGGGCACTCAGCAACATAGTGCTCTGGAGTGCCAGTGACACCACAAATGCATTGGGCAGTCCTTGCGATTCCATGTTTCTCAAACTACACGGGGAAGGGACCATGTCCTGTGATATACCGTACTAATTGTGCGTGCACGATGAGGCGTTCGGGATCTACTTTTGGAAAGTGGTAGTAGGCACGTCGGCCCGTGTCTCCTGTGTCCCACTCCTCCTGCCAGAGAGTGTTTGTAATATTATGCAGTTCTTTTTTGAGCCAAGATATTGGCCATGTGACTGCAACCTGGTCAGCGTTGAGATTTTGTGCTGCTTCTTTAGCTAATCTATCTGCCGTCTCGTTCCCTGCATTGCCAGCATGGGCTTTGATCCACTCCATTCTGATGCTAAGTTGCCTATGTGCACGTAAGGTATGCTGGATGTTGGCAACGAGTGGGGAGCCATGCATTCGATTTAGTATAGCATACAAGGACGAGAGCTCAGTAGGATAGGTGATAGGTGACGGAGGACGGGGACACCTGTGAGCTCAGTAGGATGTGAGACCACCGCGGACAGCGATGCACAAAGAAACACGTCTAGGTATAGAGTCAATAAGAGTGCGGATGGTGTCCTGAGGGATGGCTCTCTATTTTCTTTCAACTATTTGCCACAGTTTGTCTTCTGAATGAAGCAGGAGCAGAGTCTGCAAATGGCATCCAATCACATGCCACACATGTTCGATTGGTGACAGTTCAGGGAGTACGGTGGCCAGGGAAGCAGCTGTATAAATTGCAGAGCATGTTGGCACATGCGAGCACTGTATGGTCGGGCGTTATTCTGCTAAAAATTGCATTAGGCAGCCCCTGAAGGTAGAGGATTGCCACCGGCCGCAGTATATTATCCAAATATCGTTGGGCCGTCATAGTGCCCTGAATACGAACTAGAGGTGACCTGGAATCGTAGGCAATAGCGCCCCAAACCATTATGCAACGTTGTCGCGTGGTGGGGAGTTCCACAGTTACTGCCGGATTAGAGCTGTCTCCACGTCGACGCTAAACACGTATGGGACGTGCAGACCACGTTCAACCAATCGAGGGGAAATGGTTCTCGTCGACACAGGAACATCCAGGGTATCTTGCACATGCTGGAGAATCGCGGTGTAGGTGACTTGCGGGACCGCCACAGCTTGTCGACGGATGCGTCGATCCGCGCGTGCTGAGTCACTCTGGCTGCACCTGCACCCCTCCTTCTTCCCACATTCCCCTGTTCCAACCATGTTCGCCATAGCCGATGCACCGTGCTCGCCTCCATGTGGGTATCAGCTGCGATTTGACGTAAGGACTAACTCGCCCTTCTCAGTCCGATCACCATACCCCTCGTAAAATCGTCTATCTGCTGGAAGTGCCTTCATTGACGGCGGCCTGGCATTCTCTCCTATTACACGTATCCTCCGGGACAAAAACCAACTTTCTTCGATAATTCGTCTGGCAGAAATAACGACACGAATATTGCCCACTCTGCACGTTCCTTCCCTTATATCTTACTTCACGTGTGTCGGAGAGCTGCGCATTTCACATCATTCGCATAACTCAGTGACGTGCGTCTACTCTAAAATTTGCATAAATTTCTGACCACTCCTTCTTGGTGTTGCATTTTCAGTGTCGAGCAGTCTATTAATTAACGGGGATAATTTTATTGACAATAAACTTTTAAATTTAAGCCTTTTTGAAAATAATATTAGACAGAAAACTGTTTGACAGAAAGAACTTCATTCATTTTTTAGTAATTGAGACCGTTAAATTTCCTTCAAATAGTTTTGTAAAACACATAAAATTACAAAAATCAAATAATATTATTTTCCTGGTGCAATTTAATTGTTGGTTGATGGCCATCATAAAATGTTAATGAAATAAGTTTTTAAGTTCTCAACTTCTTTTAAAATGGTTTCTGAAGCTAGAAATAATTTGAAGGTTTTACTTTTTAACTATTTTTTAAAACCATTTTCAAAATTATATGCAAAGAAATGTTTTTTATTTAATTTTTACATTTCTTTCTCTGGAAAGCTAAAAAATTGTGTATTTAAACAAAAATTACATATAAAAATATTGTTGCGTTATACGGGTTCGTGGATTTGAGAGTATCCGATGAAAACACGATGCAGAACAATAAAAAGCACAATTTATTTACAAGAATCACTATTTACAGCACAGTTCCAAAATTACCTTTAAAGGCGTCGAAAATCTACAATAAATACGCTGAAACAATCAAGCAACACAGCTTCAGGCTGTAACTGTAAAGGTAGCTTCACGGCAACACTAAACTTATAATAAACACCGCGGAACAATCACCAATAAATACACTGTCAAGCTAAACTGTAAAGGTAGCTTCACGGCAAAGCACTATTTCGATCGCTTTCCGTTCACAAAACTCTCGCGTAGCTTAGCACTCACAGTAAGCAGCTATTCTCACAATTCTCACAATTAATCACACTCTCGCAACGCCGGCTCTCAGAAACGCAGGGGTTTATATAGCTTTTCTTTAAGTTCCACACGTTTCGAGAAATATCTCGACAGGAAGTTATTCTAGAAGCTTCCCGATTGGACCATGGGATATCGCCTATTTGGTTGCCAAATGGGCGATAAAGTCGCCCCTCTGGCAACCCTACCATACACTATTTTATGGCAACCCTAGTACTAAGCCGGAAAGCTTACATACAGGCGCAACCGCCGAATTTTTCGTAACAATATCATTTTGGAGGAGAATCAGTGTCACTGAAAGTAACAGAATAGAAAAGAAGAAAAGGGTAATGATGAAAGAAGTTTTTACAGCGTATGACTTCCAAAACTATTAGTCATTTCCCTTAGAACTCATCTATGTTACACTAAAACTATCACGAGATAACACTACTTCTAACATTTCTCTAAAAATTTATTAGATGCTAAAAAGTGTAGAAAATTTTGGTTTGTTAATTTTAAACGCCTGTTTTATATTTTGGCTTGAGGTGATTTCTGAAACCATAAATAATGTATTATAAATGGCTGTTATTCAGCGTTTGACAGTTTTGATTTGAAAACTGCCATCTTTAGAGACTTCACGATCTTATTTTTAGTCTTATACGATTACGAATACTGTAACGACTAAAACGTTTTCTCTTTTTAAGTTTTGTGCATGTAATTAAAGTCATTTAAACATTTTGGGGGCGGGGGTTAAAATTAAGTATAATCGAAAATGCTTAATTTGTAGTATCACTTTATTTCTAGCCTACCAGCGGCCGAATGGTAAAGTTCATTCCAGGCGAACGTCCTGGCTGCATGGGAGTTGTTTTCCCCAAGCCTAACAACGAACTACACTCATGTCCATAAATTAAGGATAATTCGGAGTCACGCGGAAATCGAAATCTAAAATAAATATATCACCTTAAAATCACTACACACATCTTCAAGAATCATATGCAAATTTCAGGAAGTAACCAGATGACACCGATGGTACGTCACAATGACGAGAGTGTAAGAGAGCGATATATAAGGAATACAGACAAAGAAGTAAAATTGTTCGCAGGCGCTTTGTAAGCATTTCAGTGCAATAACCGAATAGTTATGACACAAAGGACGCATTTGGATGATTTTTTACGTGGTAGAATTATCGGCCGTTTGGAATGTGGGCGTACCCAACTGGAAGTATCAGAAGAACTCGGAATTGCCCAGAGTGTCATCTCCAGGCTTTGGCAACAATTCCAAGATGATGGTAATGTGAGTAGACGTTACAGCACAGGTCGCCCAGAGTTATAACGCCGAATGAGGACCGGCATTTGGCAGTTACTGCCAAAAAAAAACAGGCGGAGCACAGCCTCAGACCTGTCTCGTCAGCTCTCTTCAGCCACTGGTACGGCAATTTCAAGGCAGACCGTGTACAGACGCTTAGGGCAGATTGGTCTATATGCTCGTAGACCTGTCT
>KK121540.1:318809-330449 GCA_000611955.2 Stegodyphus mimosarum
TTTCGGGGCAATGGGCGCACAATTTGTGTTTATGGATGACAACGCCCGTCCTCACCGTGCAAACATCGTAAGCGAATGCCTTCAATCGGAGGATATTACCCGTATGGACTGGCCAGCATTCTCACCGGACTTGAATCCAGTAGAGCACGTGTGGGACATGCTTGGCCGACGAGTTGCAGTCCGTCAACTTCCTCCTACATGTCTACCGGAACTTCGGACAGCATTGCTTTTTGAGTTGCGTAATATCCCCCAAGATCAGATCGATAATTTGATACTCAGCATGCCTAGGCGTTGTACGGACTGTATTGCATCGTCTGGGAGACATACAATGTATGAATAATCATATCAACCATGTAATATTGGTTTTTTGTAAGTAGGTTTTTTTGTTATTTGCTTCAGGGAGAAAAAATCGCTAATTTGTTTAATAATATCAAACATATCGCATCTTTTTTTGCTCTTTACCTTTTGTTTAACAAATAAGCTTTACAAATAAGTCAAATTTGTTTTGCTTCTAACTCTTCCTTTGCCTGATTTTGCATTATCCTTAATTTATGGACATGAGTGTAGTTTCCCTTAGAAAGTCCTTCACGAAGGCATCCCTCTCCGTAGGCGGACAGTCCTACTGGGCTTTGCCGTAATGTCAATAAACCAAACCATTGTATTTCAAGATGTAAATTAAAGATTTTTACATTTAAGACCTAAATTAAGGACTTTTACATTAAAACCTTAAGAAGGAATACAAGAAATGTAGCACAAAACATTTGGATGCTTATTGGAAAGGAAATATTTATAAATAATCGGAGCTACTCTAGCATTGCAAAGAATTAAAAATAAACAAAAAATATTAAAATATATAGTAGTATTTATAGGAATTAGACGAGCAGATGGCTCGAAGAATGTTTTATTTACAAAGGAAAGCATAAGGCCTGCTACGTCTGGTTTGCGCGACGTAAAGAAATATAAATAAACAAACTTTTAATTTTCTGCTTAAATAATGCAGTACAGCATCATGGAGAGAACATCTGAAGGTATTTTACGCAACTTCTTTTAAAAGAAGTTTAAATCGTTTTTGCTTTCCCAATCAGTGCACGGATGTACAGATTTCTTGAAATACACTTCACTGGACCAGAAATCTGTTTCTCTCAACTTGGCATACATACTGCGATTGCATAACAGCATAAAAGCTGCGTAAGCGTAGAGGCTAAAGAGTAGAAACAAAATAAAACAGGAGCAATTTTTTTCGCCGTTCATCCATTAGTTTTGACGTCGCAATCCGTAACTGTCGGCTTGAAGAGGGAAAAAAGAAGTTTCTACCGTTGCCACCTGAAATCTAGAAATATAGTGGGAGGTATTGACGTCAGACGAAAAAATGTATGACGTTTGTCGACTGTTTCTTCTCCTTTGGGAACTTGAGAAGCGCAGTGCAATGAAAGGGGAAAAGAAGAATATGTTACCCTAACGATACGTTTGGCGTAAGAGTCACAGAAATCCATCATTCTACAAATAACATTGCTTCCTATGATTAACGCATGAGAGACTGAATTTGCTTTTGTTTGCGATCGCACAATTTAATATCTATCAGTGCAGTAACCGAAAATAAAGAAAAAAACTTTTATAAATTAGCTTTCATTTAAAATCCATAAAATCATTAATGAAATATTTTAAGTAAAATAATTTATGATACAGTTTGATGGCAGCAAGAGATTAAATTATTGGTTTGAAAAAAATTATCTAGGGTTTAACCACGAATAATAAAAACACGGCGCATCCTTGATAAATTCTTAAAGATAAAGACATATACTTTCGAATACGCTATTTGATTTATTATTTAGGCGCTCGCTCTTTTATAATTCGTTAAATAAATTTATAGACGACTTTTTTCAAAAGCACTGCTTAATCTTTTGTTCGCATTAAACTATATGATAAATTCTACTTCTCCTTTCAGCTTAGTGATTGATGATTTTATGAGTTTCAAGAAAGAGTTTTTTTTTTTTTTTTTAGTTAAAAGAGGCTTTGTCCCTGAAGGACTATTGTTTTCGTTGTTTTGCAATTTTGCGTCGGAAACATTAAATGTCGGTTCACTTTTCAAACTGTTGCCAAATATTGCAGCCCTGCATTATACTTAAAGAAATTAAATAATGAAGAATGTGCATAAATGTATGTTTCTTTCTCGCGTTGTGATAAAACGACGGTACCTAGAGCCATCGAATTTTGAATGACGTAATCCTGCTGCGAATATGGGCATCTGGAAGCCAAATTTGATATTTGGAATTTGTTTATGATCGATTTTGCATTTTGTAAAACTTTAACGAATTTTTGATTAACAAACTCAAGGATTTCAAAGCGAGCAATGGCAACGTTGTACAGAAAAAATATATTTATCTCCAGCACATGAGACTGTGTATAGGATATTCTAAAGATATGCTTAGTTTAAAATTATTTTGCGATATTGTTCTTTAACTGAATTTTATGGTTAAGTGCGAAGAGCATGATATTTAATAAATAAAGGTAACACACAAAATGTTAAAAAAACAGCTCCTTTGGACGTAATTTAAAATCTGAAACATTTTCGATTTTCTTTCATATTCATCTATTTTCTTTTTTTTCTTTTATATATATATTATATAATATTATTTCTTTTATATATATATATAAAATTCTTTTTAGTCCAAAGAGGCAATTTGCCCTGAAGGATTATTAATTTCGTTTTGGCATTTTGCGTTGAAAACTATAAACGGTGAATCACTTTTCAAATTGTTGCCACGAAATATTAGAGCCATGTATTATATTTAAAGAAATTAAATAATGAAGAATCTGCATGAATGTATGTATGTTTCTCGCCTTGTGATAAAACAACGGTACCTAGAGCCATCAAAATTTGAATAACGTAATCTTCCACAGAATATGGGCATGTGGAAGTCCTAATTTGAATTTGAAATTTGTTTTATCTATTTCATACTTTGTAAAATTTTAACGAATTTTTGACAAACAAACTCGACGATTTCAAAGCGAGCAATGGCAACACTGTACGGAAATTAAAAAAAAAAATTATCTCCAGCGCACGAGACTCTGTATCGGAAATTCTAAAGATATGCTCATTTTAAAATTACTTTGTGATATTGCTTTTGAACTGAATTTTATGGTTTGAGTACGTAAAACATGATATTTAATAAATGAAGGTAACACAAAACGTTAAAAAAACTTTTTAGTCTCAATGATACATTATGAAATAAATTATTCAATTGAAAAATAATTTTCAACGATGATTAAATACTCTTCTAATTCCAATAAATCTATTACCGCTGCCAAACGGGATAGTGGTTAATGACTCTGACTACTGTACCAAAGGACGCGGTTCGAATCCCGGAGAAGGCATGGTGGTTGTAAATGTGTAATGTCTTTGCGGCATAGAGGCAGTCTGAATATATGGCACGCCGAAAGCCCTTTTGTGTGGATCGGTGGAAGGGGAAGAGGGGCCGGACCCACGCCCGCGTGCTCTCCCTCAAATTTGAGTGGAACTGCGCAGAATACTATCATTTATATGGTGCCCAATGATCTTGCTACTTACAGGCTGCTTCCATGAATTTCGTCAGCTTGTGATGTCAGACAAACGAGATTTGTGACAACAACAGCAGCGTAATTCTGGTGTGTAAAATGTTTGAAATAGTTTAGCGATTTTACCCCAGAATTCGAAACTGCATTAAAATCTCATACAAACGTTATTTAAAAGATGCTTTCCCGCTCTGCTCGATGGTGGAGACACTAAAATTTTGATAGTTCGCTTATTAAGCGAAAATCTGAACGAAAAATCCTTTAACAATTAAATAAAAAAAATTTGAACAGTATTGCATTGTCATCCACAATGAATATGTGTGCGAAATTTGATCTCGATGGCTTATCAGGGAATCCCGTAATGTTATTATAACTTCGAAACAGAGGAAGCGATTTCCCTTCTGTTTCATTGTGTAGCATATTTTTCAAAAACAAAAACAAAAAGTAGGCAAATTTTCCGATTAATGTCTGTTTTTTATTGCATAACAGCAGCGGCACCCAGTTAGAGTTTGGAGTCAGTGTGTAAACAATCAGCTATGCCGACGTGACATGTGTTTTCCTCTCTTTAGTGCTAAAGTGAAAATAAATTAGTGAAAATAAATTGCGTACAGTCCAGTATGTGTGATGAAAATTATTCTTTAATTAACAATATCTTTTATTATTCTTGTTTTAAAACAGAGCGATTAATTTGTTTTATATTCAGTGAAAATTTCAAAATTTTATAACCGATAGATTTTTAAATGTTGACGGTTTAAAATAATATGCGCGAAATAGTCGAAACAGTCGAGCACTTTCGAAAACTTACCAAAAAATTAGGAATTATGTTAAAATTTGCACACATGTTTAATTTAAAAGTTCTTTTTTTGGGGTGGGGTGGGGCAGGTTGTTCTTTAAACGAAGATATGTGAGAAAAATCTTTTCAGCATTCAATTGAAAATATAAAAGAAGAAGAAATCTGAAAGTGTTCAAATATCACAAAATAGTTCTTTAAAAGTTTGATATGGTTTATTAGTAGGCATCTTCTGTATATTCTGTATATTTGTCTCCACCATCGAGCAGAGAGGGAAAGCATCTTTTAAATAACGTTTGTATGAGATTTTAATGCAGTTTCGAATTCTGGGGTAAAATCGCTAAACTATTTCAAACATTTTACACACCAGAATTACGCTGCTGTTGCTGTCACAAATCTCGCTTGTCTGACATCACAAGCTGACGAAATTCATGGAAGCAGCCTGTAAGTGGCAAGATCATTGGGCACCATATAAATGATAGTATTCTGCGCAGTTCCACTCAAAATGAAAAGTGTCAAAATATATAACATAAAATATTATCCATAATTTAATCCATATATTATAAACATAATCCATATATTAAATATAAGCCATAATAATAATTAATGTTCTCACGTACATATATCATGCGTTAAATGCATTTTTATTTAAATTAATCAGCTTCAAAAATACAAAAATGTAATATTCTTAAGAATTACATTTATTACTTTTTAATAGCTTAGTTTATTAATTAATAGCAGACAAATTAAATATGAAAGAAAAAAAAATCTGAAATGTTTCAGATTTTAAATTGTGTCCAAAAAGGCGTTTTTTTAACATTTTGTGTGTTATCTTTATTTATTAAATATCATGTTCTTCGCACTTAAATAATAAAATTTAAGTTAAAGAACAATACCGCAAAATAGTTTTAAACTGAGCATGTTTTTAGATTTCCTATATACAGCTTCACGCGCTGGAGATAAAAACGCTTTTTTATACAAAGTTGCCATTGCTCGCTTTGAAATCCTTGAGTTTGTTAATCAAAAATTTGTCAAAGTTTTGCAAAATATGAAATCGATAATAAAACAAATTCCAAATTTCAAATTTGGCTTCCAGATGCCTATATTCGCTGCTGCGAATTCGCTGGATTACGTCATTCAAAAGTCGATGGCTCTAAGTACCGTCGTTTTATCACAATGCGAGAAAGATACATACATTAATGCACATTCTTCATTATTTAATTTCTTTAGATATAATACAGAACTGTAATATTTGGTGGCGATAGTTTGAAAAGTGAACTGACATTTAATGTTTTCGACGCAAAATCGCGGAGTGAAAACAATAGTCCTTCAGGGACAAAGCCCCTTTGGACTAATAAACAAATACCTTACATTTTGTCGAATGGCAGCAGTGAATCAATGTAAAAAAGGGAATCAATGTAAAATCGTATTTCAAGACTAATAGCCTTTTTTGATTAAATATCAAAATCGAATTTTGAAAAATCGCTTCACATTGCATCGCAATCCACAAAGAATACGTATACAAAAATTAGAACTCCATAGCTTATCAGAAAGTTGTTTAATTATCGAAGACAAATTTCTGACCATGGCGATAAACACCAAGAGTCAGCTAAATAAAAGCTTATAATAAAAACTGAAGTTTTTTAGCTCACCATTGATTGCTTAAAGCCATTCATCCGAGCTAAAATGGGCGAGATAGTTCAAACAACACGTATCTTCGGAGGCTTACTGTCGACTGAGCCCATTCCAAATTCAGCGTTTATTCCCAACTCAGAGGAGAAAATTTAATAATTTATTCTCATCTGCGCTCGATCTGAAAATATGCCTTCATTTTATTTGTAACACATGCTTTTAACTTCCTTTTGAAGAGCTGGTATCATAAATTATGGCTTTTTTGGTCCTCAGTGTTTTAATACATTTCAACATTTTTCAGACGTTTTTCTAAAAAACTTTAGCGAGTCAGTGAAAAGTCAGTGAAAATGACACGTCGTGCAACAAGCTCGAGTGGGCAATAGTTACTAAAATTTAATCCTTGGTTCAAATGTAAGGACAGGATCATGCGACAGTTTCATTATAAAGAATAGAGGTAAAGAATCAAAAACTTAACCTTCTGAACGCTTATACGCGGGAGTGACAAATGAAGGCTTAGCTGGGATTGATGGTTATAGGATAGGGCTGAATTGGAAATAATATAATATGGTCTGACGTGGGAAGCGGCTGAATCCAGTTCATTACCATCTTCGGAAACTTATAGGAATTTCTTATGTCACCTAAAAGTCAAAATAAACATTTACCCATATTTTTTTGTATAAGCAAATGTGCGTTACAATACGAGGACATACCTGTTATTAAAAATAATAATTGATTTTTCTTGCAACTTTTATGAGCAACCACAATTAATGGGCAACACACATTCAACACATATTGATAATTTCATTAGCCAGCCAAACCCAACCTGAAATACCCAATTAATTTCTTTGGAGGGATAAAAAACGCCAGACCGATAAAACAAATAAAATAGAAGAAATTAATCAATAAAATTACTGTTTACGTTGACTGAGATGTCGAAGCGCTTGCGACAATTTTACTAGATTGATTTCTTCAGGTCATTACTTGTATTGTGTCTACAGAACTGACATCAAATATTTCTCTTTAAATGACGTAATATTTAAATAAAATACTGACATGGGGACGTTATGTAAAGGAATCGTTTTCCATCTGTTTCTCAATTTCGAATTTCTGTTTGATGATTTTAGCCATTTATACATTTACATTTCGTTTAAGAGAAGTTTAATTGTATTTCTGTTCCATATAGTTGTTAAGGAGTGAAGGATACATCCTATTAGTTCCCTATGATATCGCTATTAGATATCGCTTAGATACTCAAATCTCATCTTTAAATAAAAATGATCCGAAGTTTGTCGCTCACTTCGGATAATTCATAAGCTAAGAGCACAAATGCGCCAGCTCAAATCCTAACCGAATGGCAAGTCTTTCGCGTAAGAGTTTTCATATAAAACCAACTTTAACCTAAGACTGATATTTTGCATAAATTTAGTTTTAAAAGACAACACTTGGGGTGTGTAAGTCCTATTTACTAAGGCAGGATTTAGCTGAAAATATCACACTCTCAGTACAAGAGAAGCTGCAAGGAACTGTGAACTTGCCGAGTCATTAGGTTTTTTTGAAGAAAGAGAAGTGAAAAATTTGCATTCCCCTCGCCGGGATTCTAACTCCTGACTTTTCGAATACTGGTCAAGTTTGCTTCAAATTACACCACGAAGGCATGCGAAAAGGAAGAAGAAAATACCTTATACTTTTAACATTATCTACCACATAAAAGTATAAACAAACTACGTTCGGGACTTTTAAGTTCTAGGAAAAATGTGAGTTCTGGAAGAAAGTTTCTACATTGAAATAACGATTAAATACTTCGGCGATTCCTCTAAACATTTATTCGCAACCGTGTATTATTCAGTTTACGAACCTAAGGCTTAATTTCTACGATTAGAAGTGCTTGCTGGAATCCAAGGAAAATTGTCAAGAAAAGGGGACAAAAAATAACTAGATAAAATAATAAATAACAAAAATTAAATAAAATAAAAAAGAAATAAATAAAAAATAATTCAATTAGTGGTAAATGATTAAATTATAGAGACCATTAATTTTTATTTTAACACCGAGAAGCATAGGAAAAACAAAAAGAGCAAAGGGATTCGAACTGCGGACTTTCCGATTACCAGCCGGACGAGCTTTCCCATTACACCACGAAGACATACGGTGAGAAGGGAGAAAATACCTTATAAAATAATGAATAAAAGTTTTTTGAAGCAGGAGACTTGAAAAATATGCACTGTCCTCGCCGTGACTCGAACCCCGGACCTCTAGAATGCGCGTCGAGTACACTTCCAATTACACCCCGAAGGCATGCGGAAAGGAGGTAGAAAATACTTTATAAACTTCGGTAAAATCGCTCGTGCCCCATATTATTTCGGCGCTTATTAGAAATACCTGGTTTTCATTAATGCATTGGTTACCTCAGCAGATAACAGCGCTTCTATGTGAAGATTAAACAACAGGTTCGAGTCCAAACGAAAGTTTAACCGGTAAAATTGGTTTATGTGATTAGCGCAAAGCCTCGATGGCTGTCTGCGTAAGGAGAGGGATGTCTTCGTGGAGGATTTTCTAAGGGAAGCTGGCTCGTATACATACATTACACGTGGGGAAAACAGCGAAAAGCTCATACAGCCAGCCCATTCGCGGGATTCTAACCTCGGACCGAACTACCAGTGTTAAGCGACTTTATCGCTCGGCCGCTGGTGGGCTTAACCTGTAAAATTATACAGTGTAGAGACATTAGGTTATTTCGAAACAGGAGGGATGAAACATGAGCAAAGCCTTCGCAGGGAGTCGAACCACGGACCTCTCGGTTACTCGTCGAGCGTGCTGACCACTTCACCACGAAGTATATGAAGAAGGCGCGAGAAATACCTTATATACTTCCCCTTTCAAAGGGCGACTGGGGTTTTGGGGGCCCAGTCGCCCAAATCCCGGTGGTGGAGAATCATCATCCACCACCTTTTTAGTTCGGGCGCCACTGTAGAGACATCAGGTTATTTCGAAACAGGAGAGATGAAAAATGAGCAACGGCTTCGCCGAAAATCGAAACACGGACATCTCGGTTACGCGTCGAGCGTGCTGATCACTACACCACGAAGGCATGCATGCACGAGCGCATGGGAGAAATATCTTATAACAGTAATGAGAAAATACGCCAAAGAAAAATAATACTTTGTACAATTTGCATATGGAGCCATAGTATTAAATGGTAGATACATTAAATGACAAAAACAAAATAATGTTAATGATATTTAACGATAAGTGTTCTTTTGTAGTTAGACATACTTTTACAGATGCTCATCCCTACATTCCCAGCAACATATATTTATTTCATCAAAAATAGAGTTTTATAGGTATAATTCGGAATGAAACGCACGCTTTCTTACTAAATGAACCGAATTAAAATGAGTAGACACTTTTTAAAGAAAATGTTCTTGAACGGTTAGCTATATATAAATATTATCTTCGTCATTATAAACAAAAAATGTTCTTTATACAATATAATAAGTAATGCGCCCGTCGGTGGCACAATCATTGTACATGGTTTATCGACAAGTTTTTAACTTTCCAAACACTGGTTATGGACACGTGCGATTTTTTTTTATGAATTCATCTAAACAGGGCACTATATAAATTAATGAACTGGAATGCAGGTATAGTTATAATGCAAGACTATTTGAAACGAATCGCATCTGAAAAGAATAACAATTCTATTTCTTTTTTATTACATACCAGAATGAGTTTTTCTGGGTTTTTAATGGAGATATATAATGTATTTTCCGTGTTTCAAAAACAAGATAAAAATTGATTCTTTGACAGAGTTTCGAGTTTCATAAACTAATCGCCATAAAGAATAATTTTTCACTCTTAGACATAAAAATTGATAGAGATCTTTACCTGTGCATTTTTGTCACTTGCGAGAAAAAAACAGCCATGATTTGATATGAAAGATTAAAATCTTTTCTCATTAAAACTACTTAACTGCCAGCTACTTTAGCTACCTTACTTTACCTGCATAAGACCGCCTGGTAATTGCAATGAACTAACTATAAATTAAACGAAACGGATTCAACTAAATTTATTGAGCTACAATCTGGGATGCAAATAGTCACAAAAGGAAACAATTATTGTTTGTAGAATGTCAATAGTTGAATTTAAAAGCTGCCGACAAACCCAACAATGCAGCTGATCTAATAAGCATCTAGAACACACTAATTACAACACGTAAATACACTTGCCAAATCTACCATTATATAGATACAGTGGCAACTATGAGAGCTGATTAGAGTTGAAAGCCTTCGTTAACAGCGTCACATTAAAAGATGACGCACATTTATACAAGTTTTTTACTGTTTGAAAGCAGAAACCTTTACAAACCTCCCCTGGTATTAAGGTATTCTTATCCTTATGAAAATCAGTCTTGAACTTGAAACAACTAAATAAAAGTGAGCCATCTTTGTTGCTGTTGTGACTAATCTCTGTTATCTGATATCAGAATAAGCCCTTCAAATTCATTGCGGCCATGATCGTTGGCTAGAGCCTTTTGTATATTTCACTCGGGGCTAAAGCCTGAGCGATTTTTAATTCGGGGAAAAGCCAAGGAAGTAGGATTTTCATTTGCTTTGTGCATAAGCTGTTCATAAGCCTAAGAATGTTCATACGGTTGTAGAGTCATTAGGTTATATTGATGCAGGAAACGGGAAAAATGTGCAATGGCCTCTTCGGGATTCGAACTCCGGACCTCCCGAATACTCGTCGAGTGTGTTTCCAGTTACACCACGAAGGACGGAAAGGAAGGAGAAAATACCTTATATACTCTAGCTTTTAAAGGGCGCTTGGGTATTAGGGGTCTATTCTCCAAACCCTGCTGGTGGGGATTATCGTCCGTTTGTGAGTCCAATTTGTGTCCAAATTGTTTAGTAAGATGACACTTAACTTTTAGACAATCTTTGATCTTACAAGCTTCGGCATTTTCTTGTTTGTGGAAACTTGACGATGGATTTAATACATTTGTCCTAAGACATAGAAAACATTTTTGTTGTAGAAGTTTCATAATAGAATAAGATTGCTAGATGCCTTTATTTATTGGAAAATGAAAATCCTAACGTAAATGAAAGTTTACAACTGCCGCTGCATATATAATTTACTATTATGCTTCAGAAATGAATTTACAAAATGTAACATTGAGGCTGTTCGCAAGTTTCTATATAGTTTTATTCGTGTTGCTTTGCAAGATTGTATAATGATCGTAGGTCTTGATAAATAAAATTATATTCTTGCGCGTAAGACTTTCTAAGGAAAACCGACTCGTATTAGCGCATTGCACATGGGAAATGCCATTAAGGGGCCCATGCAGCCGGCCCGTCTGCGGGATTCGAACCTCGGGCTGAAGTGCCAGTGACTTTACCGCTCGGCCGCTGGTGGGCCGTAAATAGAATGATAAAGAACTGAAATGGTAAATTTTAAATAAATGTGCCTGTATTATAAACGTCCTGCTTATTGATATTGTACGAGTGACAAATTGTCATATATTTCTTATAATTAATTTTGCTTAATTTGGAATCGTTTTACTTACGAAATTTGAACTTCAACTATCAAATACATAATTTTTTTTTGGTCACTTCAAAAGATTATTTTTTAGCTAGGAACTGAGAATCAGGTACGCAAAAAAGTCATTC
>KK121540.1:331539-416599 GCA_000611955.2 Stegodyphus mimosarum
TTATATAGAACTTGTTAACACTACTTTTTCTACTTTCTAAGAAACAGGAAAAAAGTGCGTGCTCCAAATTGCTCTAAAGCAAACTGAAAGGAAATCGGTGGAAGCATCTGGAAATATTTTCCTCCGAAAGAAAGCAAGCGGCAGAGTAAGTCGTCTGAGCGAGGAGAAGTTATTTCGGGGTTTTTGTGGCAGCCAGGTGGCTTCAACATGCGTTGATGCTCTGTGGATGAAAAACTAAGCCTGCAACTGCTGATAACGGTAAGTGCGTTGATTCTTAAAGGTGCCTTTTTTCTACCCGCAGATACCCTGGATTGGGCAGAAAAGGCCAGCGAAATCAGTATTTTGTTTTATCAAAATAATAAGCGTGGTATTTATAAAACAAGAAGTACAAAAATTTAAGTTAAATGATCAGCTAATAGTCTCATTTGGCATGGCGTAACGCCGCAAAATGCAGGTCAAATTTTAAGATAACCCCAAATAGCAAAAATCTACCTTAAACTTACCCATGGCTTATAAAAGATTTTACATGCGTAGAATCGAAATAATGAATTATCGTCTTAAATTTATAAGTGCTACTGTAGGTATTTAAGAAAAGATCTTCATGATCATCATGAAATCAAAATAAGATGCGCCTAAATCCTTTCACTTCCTTGATTTTTATATCATCAGAAAATTCTAACAATACTTGTATCAATGGAAAGGGCTTAGTAACCAAAATGTTCTGTCCTCAAATGTTTGTTGTTGTCTTGTCCATTATCACATGGAACAATGGTTGCTACAGCCTACTCCAAAGAGGGGTTGGACTTCTATTTTCCACCTCTAATTTTGAGGGAGAACACCCCGGAGGAGATCCGAGGGTCTCCCACACCTCTCGCGTCCCACCAATCCACGCGAGAAGACTTTCGGCTCGCCGCATATTTAGAGTGCTGCCATGCCGCATTTACAAACATCCATATCTTCTCCGGGATTCGAACCCGGGCCCTTCGGTACCGTAGTATGCTCCCCTAACTACTGTACTAACCCGGGCCCTTCGTTACTGTAGTAGGCTCGCCTAACTACTATACCGTCTGGACGACCCTCAAATGTTTAAAAATATTGAAATAAGTATATAAAAGCATTAAAGTCATACGGCTTTATTAACATACTCTAAAAAGTAAAATATAATCTTTTTAGCTATCATAATATCCGTAATTACATGCGACTGAAAATAAAATCTTGGGGTACTCATAACAAAATTGAAGAGGGGCGCTACCATGACTTAAAGAAAAACAGAAGGGATATAGAAATGACATACATAAAAATAACACCCAGTTCGCTTGAATTTATTTTAGACAGTGTTGGTTAAAAATTCCTACATTGTTAACGCTGAGAAAATACTGAATGTTTAGGGTTTATTGGGAATTTATTTCCAGACGCTTCCTATTCCTTACTTAAAAACTGTCTTTCGTTTACACATCTTCGATAGAAAATCAACCCCCCCCCCAGAACGTGTCGAACATGTTCTATCATACGTATAGAAATGCTTCTATATGCGTGTTTAAGTAATACACTGTGCTCATTCGATTTCACCCAGGGTTCTAATGTTAATGCCTAATGCAGATCTCACACATATTATAAGAGCCGTTCATATGATAAAACAATAAAAGCAGCTTACCATATTTCTTAAAATGCAGGCATAAATGATAAAATCTGTTAGTGGCTGTGAAAATAATAGACCTTGTCTTCTTGGTTGATCTCGCCTATGTTCGTATGGATAGAGCTTTGCTGACTGGCAAGACATCTATGATCTGTACAGCAACTGCACTCGCGTAGCTGATGTGAAATTAAAGTTATTTTCTCGCTGGAACACTCTATTTTGAATGATAGTCAGGGAAGAAGTTATGGTGAGCGTCATCTGCCAGTCGTTGGTCGGTTATACTGCCCATGATAAAAGTGGAGCAGTCTGAAACTCATTACATATGGCAGAAAACACCATAACAATAAATGAAGACCTGCGCTGGCTGTGCGCTAGATATCCATTGTGAAACTCTTCATCCATACGTCATCATGCATATAAGCAGTTATTATCTGAACCAAAACAAAACCGTACTCTGAAGTCTGTATATATCCATTTAGTTTGTCTTCGCACCAGCAAAAGCAGTTTACACGAGTCTATGTAAAGATCTTTCCACATATTTCAGGATGTAAGATGAGGTAGTAAGAGACCTGGACATGAAAGGTAAGGTGACAGGTGATAGAGAGCGGATTCTGGTGGCTACTAAAGGCTATCAGGAATTGTCTCTGCTCTCCTGTCAGGAGTTTATTATAAAATAAATAATTTTGTCATAGCCAGAAAAGATCCAGAGTACATAAATTATACATTATAGATCTCTTCTTAGTACGTAATAAGTAGTTTGGTTTATTTAGCATTTCTTCTATTGTAATTGTCACTTCTGAATTTATTAGTGTCTTCATTCTGTTTGATAAATGTCTTGTCACGGATGGCATGGACTTGCACGAGAATGTTCGTCATAGTCTTTGCGCAACTGAAGCACGCACCACGAAATTATGCTAATGTCACGCCCTCCTTCTATGGCTGCAAAGCTTGTGACCAACTAACCCTATATAAGACCTTAATGAACTCTTTTTCGTATATGATGTCAGCTGATTCAATATCTTCTCTGACGTTACGACATTGAAGTTGTCCAAATGAACCGCTTGGGTTCATTGCAACACATATTTTTGCGACCCTAATTTGTAATATGCTTTGATTGATTTCATTGTAATTGCATTGTGTTAGCGTTTTGTTTTACTTCTTGGAAGATATCTTCACCTGTAGTTGTTTCACGTAGTATATTCATAGAACCTAATTACTCAGTTACCTCGGCACTGATCACTTTAATAAACGACAAAAATTGTGCAGTATCAACATAGATTCATCGACAGACAACGAAAACCACTTGAAATTTTTTTCATTTTCCTTTAATTGATTTTTGATTTGGCTCTTGATGTCGTCAGCTGTTCTAAACGTTGTTCTCGTGGAAAGCCTGACAGATTGAAATAAATCCATTTTCTATGGGCGCATTTGTTCAACTGCCACATGAAAACATGGTTTAATTTAATTCACCTTCGGTAATCGATTTCTCTTTCGTGGCTAATAAATGAACTAGTCTCATACTGACTTTAGTTGCTGCTCGCTCGTTACTTTTTATTTTTACGAATAAATTGCTATGTGATGAAGCATTTCGTTTCAACTTTAACTAGCATTTCCTGAGAGTTTTGAATATTTTGTCGCGTAATGACAACATATATTGTACCCTCTTCGCACGGATACTATGGCATTACATAATAAATACCCTCCAGCTCAAATATACAACAAAAACAAAACCCGGAATAAGGCAAAATCTATTTAATGGATTGATCCAAGAAGTTTGTTTGTCATTACTAGACCACATAGCAAACAATAAAGACATACAAAAACACATGTATTCCGACCATCACATCGCGAAAGTCTAAAAGAGTCGGAAGAATAGGCTGTGGGAACATCACGCCCGTCGTCCCAGCATACCATACACATGCTCTATGGGATTTAGATAAGGTGATCTAGCAGGCCATGGCAGATGTGAACTGATTTCGCTTTCCAGATAAGTCTGCTCCACTCGAGTTCTATACGGGCGGGCGTTATCGTCATAGACATAGACCAGAGGTCGGTGCGGCCGTTCGTTTCTATCGCAATCCAGACAAGTAAGCATTCTCCTCTGTAATGGTCTCTTTCGACCATGTTTGGCGCCTGATAGCATGCCCCTACCTCTCTTCATATCACTGGGCAATCGTTCTGGATGCTAAATTAAGACTCACCCGTAAAGAGTGCGTGAGCTTCTGCTCTGGCGTCCAATTGCGATTGTTCAAGGGCCTAGTTAAACCGCGATCTGACATGCGATGGGGTCAAAGGAACATAAACCACAGGTCGTCGGGCGTACAGTACATCTTTATGTAGTTGATGCGACACAGTTTGGCGGGATATGAGGCATCCTGCAGCAGCAGACAGATAGGATGTCAGCTCTCGTGCTGTTAGTGATCTACGGCGTCTTGCACATAGCAAAAGGAAGCGATAGTCTAATTGTGGTAATCCTCCGGCGTCCAAACCCACATTTTCTACAGGAATTTTGATCTCTTTGGCAATGTTTCCATAGTCTGTTGATGACACTATGATGTACATCCAGCTCTCCCAAACAGCGCATTGTCTTGCACCTGCCTGCAACATCCCGACAGCCCTCAAAAGCATTTCATCGTGAGATGGTGTCTTCGGCTCATGTTTTTGTTTTAGCTACCTCGTATTATAGCTATCTCTGCTTGCGAACTGATGCATAGATCTGGCATACCCATTTTTAAAGTGTTGCGGTGTTACTGCGGGACAGTGTTTTCTGCTAATTTTGGTTGCTTATTCCGAAAAAACTGTAGTATTATATAAGAAATAAATAAACCCTATTTTATATTCGGAAGAACTATAGTATTTGCATTTGGCGAAGGAACTTCTACCTCATACTTAAATTCTAAATTTAAATTTCATTTTTTATTATTTGAACCTTTTCTTTTAGTGTTTGTTGCTTATTTTTTAGCATGAGTGTGTAATACATTTATCGTTTATTTCTAAGCAAAACAATTCACACTCCATTTTGCTTTAAATACACGACATTCGAAGTCCACTTTTTCTTCTTATCTGGTCTTGAGAATGGTGTATGGCAATGGCGTGAGATAAATAAACTGAAAAAACATCGCAGAGCTCCATAAAAGGCATTACCACGTGCGCCGCTAAAATAGTACTGAGAAAATTAGCAACACTTGTTCTGCGGCAAAGCAGACAATAGAATAAGAATATGCAATTGTAATAATATCACATGCTATCATTATTCCCAGTATGGATCAAACTGGAGAAAATTATTTTTAAGCAGGAACTCTGCCTACGACTGGCTCAAGGAATTCAAAAGTTTGGACTCTTTCTACAGCGGGAAAAGTTCTGGATGACATCGTGTATCTGAAGAATAAGTCGAAAGCGTTCACCGAGTTTTTGAGGAAAGCCAGAGGAAGCTGACAAGGTATTAGAATTTTGAATTTCAGAATTAATAACCTAGGGATATGAAAAATTGTGCAAAAAGTGGCTGAAATCCATTTTATACAAATTTCAATTGCCGCAATACACAAATGATAATGACAATACAAAAACGAACTTTCTCCACTACGGATGTGGCCATGTTACCTACAAGTGATTCGACACATCGTGACGGTCTGTGTCATAGCATAGAATGCTGAAAAACGATGTTTATATCTGTCGCTCATACTCTTTCACATTTTTTTCTTGATAGCTTTTACTGTGCACGCTTTTTTTTTTGTGTGTGTAAATTATCGAATTCATGTATTTCTTTTGCAATAACTTTACAGATATTTGTAATGAAGTTAAATACTGCTTAAATGAATTTTATTCGGAAGATATTTAATACTATTCTTTAATTTTAGCAAAAAAATATAAATAACATTGTTACGATATACACTGGTGTGCAAAAATTAAGGACGAAGTCGAAAAATTAGCATATCAGCTGAACGAAGAGGCAGAGCCGACAGAAAGACCAATCAGGAGATTAAGTAAGGTGATGTACGGTAGCACATGCGCAGATATGCAGGTAGACGTAATGGGAGAGTGCCTGAGTAGTATAAAGCATACTGTCGGGGTAAGATCAGTATTTCTGGCAAAGAGATTGCACGCCGTATAGCAGTTAAAATCACACCGAGTTGCTGCCTCAGCAAGAAATGGCGAATAATCAATCTGTTAGACGACATCTGGATGCTTTTACCAGAGGTCGAATTATTGGGAAGTTGGAGGAAGGCCGCAGTGTGACAAGTGTGGCTGCAGAGTTCGGAATTGCTCACAGCATCGTTTCACGACTTTGGAGACAATTTCAAACTACAGGAACAGCTATCCGGGGGTTTAGTAGTGGTCGTCCACGAGGAACCACACCCGCAGATGACCGGTATATTGCCTTACAGGCCAGAAGAAACAGGCGGCAGACAGCGGGAGAAATCGCTAGACACACGACACAGGCGACTGGACGACCGATATCGCGTTTTACCGTGGCCAGAAGACTGCACGGTGGTGGTCTGTTTGCACGACGCCCTGTACGGTGTGTACCTCTAACGCCTGCCCATCGGAGAAGGCGTTCTCTGTGGTGCCGGGAACACCGGAATTGGAGAGACAATGAATGGGGACGAGTACTCTTTACAGATGAGAGCAGATTTAGTCTGAGTTGCGATTCTAGACACATACACATCTGGACAGAGCGGGGAACACGCAATAACCCCTTCAACATCATCAAAAGGGACTGTTTTGGAGGTCGCGGAGTTCTCGTTCGAGCAGACATAATGCTTGGTAGCCGGACCGACCTTCATATCTCCCAAGGAGGTTCGTCACCTGGGACTGCTATTGTAACGAGGTTCTTCTTCCTTACATGCGTCTTTTCACAAGGGCTATGGGTCCTCAGTTCCTCTTCATGGACGACAACGCTCCACCTCATCGCACAGTTACTGTCGAAGAGCTGTTGGAGAGTGAAGATATTGAACACATGGATTGGTCGGCAAGGTCTCTGGATCTAAATCCCGTCAAGCATGTACGGAACTTACTAGGGAGACCCGTGGCAGCACGTAACTTATCGCCAGTAACGATTCCGAAACTGCGATTGGTGCTACAAGAGGAACGAGCAGCAGTGTCTCAACAGCTCATTAACAACCACATATCCAGCATGCACAAATGATGTGAAACCTGCCTAGCAGTCAGGGGAGATCATATCCCCTATTAAAGACCGGATGTTTCTTGCTGGACACCCATCACAGGGATGTTTCGGCCTTCAGTCGCATTGCGCTCCATGCTACTTTTTCAATAAAGCTTCTTTTTATCCCTCTGATTTCTCTTTTAGTAAGTGTTGCTTACATTACTCATGTCCTTACGTATTGGGGATCTTACGGTATTAAATGTGTTGATTTGGAAAGCTTTTGTACAAAGTTATATTGAAAAAACCGTCTCGTCCTTAATTTTTGCACACCAGTGTATAACTAATTTTAGTGAATTTATATGTGAAATTGTAGTATTTTTTTGTACATGTAACACGACATGCTTGAAAGAAATGGATTTCTTTAGGAAAAATAAGATTGCAGGGTCAAGTCTATTTAACATTGAGGTAAATGGCTATCTGGCTAAATTGGCGAGCTGGCGATTGTTTTGGCGACTAATTTTTGCTGTCATATTTGCGAGAAATCGCCCAAAATCGCCAAAGTTGGCAATGATTTGCAGCAATTTTGTTTAATTCGCTATGTAACTGTAATTGATTTCTACAGGTAACTGTAACCGTATTCTGCGTTTATATGTAAGTTTAACCATATATGTTTTCTAGTGATTTCGAGAAATGGAAGGTACTACAGATTTCTTGGCAGCCGGATGAAAACTGTTCAAGACGGAGAGAACATTCGCTTTCCAGTTTTCAGTTCGGAGTATTGAGATTTTCGTGCCAGCTTTGTCCTAGGTGCGCTTTGCATTGCGCTGAATTTAATGTTCTTAGTAGTTTGAAGTGTAGTTGCTGATTGTGTTCTGTGATACTGACAGGAACTGTGTGAATACTTTTTGTGGAAAGTTCAAGAATTGTAAGCTATTTCTCTTTATAAAAATAAATTTTACTAAGCTATCACCGGTCCTGTGTGCATTCAGCCTATTACGAACCCGTAAGTACGCAACAGTATATAGTAACAAATTTAATAAGAAATGTATTCTGAACTAATACAATTAATCTAGGAATGCACTATGAGTTATTTCTGGATAGGACTAATACAAAATACTGTGATGTTAAAAGAATATATTTAAAATTTTTTATGTAGTTTATTAAATCCTTTTACATTTAAAACTTTTCATACCTATATTTTTTCATTAACTCGCATAGCTAGGAAGAAACGGACTTCATTCGGAGTTAATCGCCGTATCAGGTGGTTTTTCTCGCTTAGTATGTACTATTCACGCTCCGGATACGATTTAGTACCTTCTTTGAAAGGCCGAGCACGTTCTTCAGCTGCAAGGTCGGTCACTGAAAGAGGGCGTTCATTCAGATTAAACTTCATTCAGGACTTAGTATCTAGAAAAAGCACTTTATTAACATTTGTCAGAAAACCGAAAAAAGAAGGGAAATGCATTTAAGGACTTAATAGCGTGTCAAAAACAAATAAAGAAATTTTTAAACGAAAGAATGGCAAAGAGTGTGGCGAATTTTTAACAAATAATAGTTCATTTTGCTTTATATACTTTTATGGTGGTAGAATAGAGAAAAGAAGAATGCAATTTAATTTCATTAAACTCAACCAGAAATTCTTAATTTTTAGAAGCCCTTTCAGTTATTTTAGAAAATTATTGGTTCCATGGAAGGATAATTTTGCTGTAGTTCTGAATGGATATGCAGATTTTCTTTTAAATTTATTCTTTTTTTTTATTATTACTGAATAATTTAATAGAATTTATGCACTGACCTTTTTATAGGGACGGAGTATATAGTGGCTTAATTTTAAAATGCAACATGTCTTGACGGTTGTAGAGTATTTCAAAAACTCATTGTAATACGTGTTCATAATATTCTAGTTTGTTTTCAGTACTTTTGCATCTAAATTAATTAATTATTGATCTGAAGTTATTTCCTCTGTTGATTATGGGGGAGCTGCATGCTTCTTAAATAATAAGCCTTACGAAATAATTATTAATTCATGCATTCTATATTTTTCTGTAAGATATGCGTATAGTATTGGACGCTTCTCAAAAATAAGCCATACGAAATAACTGTGTTAATTTAGGTATCCTCTATTTTCCCATGAAGTATGTTGATAACAACGACACACATAACATTGAATGTTGTTTAAACAAAAAACTAAGGCATTTGATAGCAATGACGCACATAGGATGGAATTCTGTTTTAACCATAAGCCATACAAAATAACTGTGTTAATTTGTTGATTTTCTATTTTTCTATGAGGCATAGTGAGAGTAATCATGCACTTAGAACTGGCTGCTGCTTAAACAATAAACAATGTGAAATAAATGTTAATTTATGTCTTTTCTGTTTTTCTATGAAAAATGCTAATAGCATGGACATAATACCCATTCGATGATACATAAAAGTGTTTTATGAATAAAGGATGTATGAATAATACTCATTATACATTTATATATGTTGTGTATACTGAATGCATGTACTCAAGAAAGTTTTTAATACGCCAATTATGTCTGCTTCTTGTCTCAAGCTAGGACGTATTCTTTAGACAGTGGCAGAATTTCGTTGGTGGCGTAATTTGTAAAACGTTTTCCCCTTCATAAAGTTGAGAGCTTAATAAATACCCTGCAGTTTAATTTTCCTCTTATCTTCGCCCTTATGTTTTACTTAGCAGCCTGTAATGTCTTTTCCCTATAACATAAAAGGGTTGAAAGAATTGCATGCACATCACACCTAATACACTTTAATACATTTTTTTACTTTTTTACTACCCATAATTTTACTTTGTATATAAGCCATTATTTTCTGTATTCTCTCTATAAGATTTGGTAATAAATAGGGCAGAGTTAAGATTTTTAGAGGTTCTAAACACTTGAAGGATTTTGGTGTTCCCACGTGTGTTTATAGTACAACGTCTGTTTTTCTCAGTTTCTTCTCCATCGGTCTTGGATTAAGGTATCCGACCTCGTACAAAAGACGATTTTCGGTCAAAATTTCGATTTTTACTTATATTAGTTACTTTACTTACATTATATTATCTTAAAGAATTCATCTTGAGCTATCAAATACAAGTTTTATCTTGTTGATAGGTTAATTAGAACTGAAGTTATGAGCAATTTCTATAATGGAATAAACCGGAAGTTCCTTTATTCTAAACCGGAAGTGAGCATTTAAAGAGACATACATATTTAGAAACTTTATTTATCATCAAGATTTTGCAAATTATAAACCTTTGTACTAAGTTTACATATTTTGTAATACATTTTAAGAATTTGGAGATAGTTTTTCCCCTTGATTTCGTATTTAGTTTGTCAGAGCGGGTATTCGTCGGTGAATGGGTGTGTTGCTGCTTTGTAGATTAATGGTGACAAAGTACTTGACTTGGAAGTTATTTCACAGTTTTGAACCATTTGCAACAAAATAAACAAAATGGAACGCAATCTTCAGCACGACAAACGTAAAGCGTAACATAATTGTTCTGTAAATTATGAAGGAGCAGCTTCGGGTATGGAAGCAGTTGATGCTTATCGCCTTTATAGTCTCCCAATAGTCGTCGTCCCAATAGTCGTCGCCTTTATAGTCTCCCTCGGTATGAACCATACGTTCCATGGTAGCGAATTTTTTGTAGTCTTCCTTTTTCATGAGTCCCTAAACACCTTTCCGTGATGCCTCTTTTCCTTGATGCCCTACGCATGTACTTATTTTGCTTAATCCAATTCTGGTAATAAACCTGTATTATGTTAATTTATTTTCTTGCTTCAGAGCTACAACTAGTGAATCAATTTCCAAGTCTAATAATAATTAGCTCAATTAATCTCACATTGTTATGTAACCAATATATTAATATATATCTTTTAGAACTAAGGTATAATATGTCATCATGCGTCTACCTATTAATTGGGTTAACATTTTCCAGAAGTTTCTTACACTTGCTTTCATTAGAGAAGCCATTGAACAACGATAGGTCGATCCAGATTCAAACCCTGGCAAACGGTTGCATGACAGTTTTCGTGGTTTTTTCCATGTGTAATGTGGATACGAATCAGTTTCGGTAAAAAATCCTCCAATCCCTTCCCAAGAGCAGGCAGCTGTCGAGTTGCTCTGCCTTAATCAATTAATCTAACCTAGTCATTAGAAATTAGTATAAAGGTTCCAGTGAGCTTTATTAAGTAGGATTTAGCAGAAACGGCTTTTTGGTGAATTACTAAAAAGCATTTTGTTGAATGTGCTGTTCTTACTGCTTCGGATAACAAAAGTTTTACCTAAAAATTAGATTAAAGCTCTTCAATCTTGAGTAAAAGAAGGAAATTGTACGAGCATTTTATACTCGTTGATTGTGGAAAATTAAACGATTCATATATTTGTACAAGGTTTTGAATTCACAAGTTGCACAATTTAATATTCTCGAGAAATTTCTGAAAATCTTTCAATTAACGGAAACTAGAAAGAACAGAAAAAACGCAGTACCCTGATAAAATGAAGCCTAACTGAAACGAAAAATGTTTTTCTTCCTTTTCCTAGTTTCTAAAAACTTAACTGGAAAAAATCATTTTGGTTTCCCCAAAAATTACGTAAAATGATGTACAACAGTTTGCACGTCCTTTTAGGTATCAAGTGGATTTGCTGGTAATGTGCACAGCACTCAAGAAATCAGTTTTAACCAAATGAACACGGTTGCTGTAAAAAGCAGTAATTTTTCAGTTGGCAATACACTGTTTATCATTAATTAAGGAAACATCACCAAAATGACGATTACTCAAAAAGTTACACTCAGAATATAATGAAACTGAGCCATAGTATACAACACAAAGTGAGGTATAAAATTACATGAAAAGAAATTGCCAGACACTTATAGTGTTATAGAAAGTAGCATATGTATAAAATGAACAAATCGTGTCTGTCAGTTTTGCATAGGAAAATTACCATCAGTATGGAGTTTGATCTCCCCTAGAAGCAATACAGCTCATACAGCGATATGTGATGCTGTCAATTATATGGTTATCCATTCCGTAGGAATCGTGAATGATTATTTTCTGCAGCAAACAATTCAGCACATGGGAGTGCCCAGCTCGATCACCGGACCTGAAGCCTATACAGCTTGTTAGGGATGCTTTAGGAAGACTTATAGTTGCTTTGAGTCCTCCTCTTTAGTGCCCTGCCACGCTTGTTACTATTTTGCAAGAGCAATATGAAGTCTAGCATTGTCGTCCTATAGCAGGAAATCACCACCTATTGCTCCGACATAAGCATGAAAGATGTCATATCTATAGGCCTGCACATTCATGGCTCCACGTGGAAAGACATGGAGGTCTGTGTTTCCACCCAAAGAGATACTACGCCAAACATAGACACTGCCTCCTCCGTATGCATCTCTTTCACGGATATTTGATGGATAATAATGGATTCCATGTCATCTCCAAATTAAATAACGCCTACTATCGCTTTCGAGGCTAAACATGGATTCATCCATAAAGATAGCAAACCTCCACTGATCAGCCAACCAAAGGATATGTTGACGTGCCTACTTCAAATATTCCCTTCTATGGCGTGACACTACCTTCACGCAAGTGGTTGGTCACCTAGCGTACAGACATCGTTCGTACGCAGAGTTGACGTTGACACCAACTTTCTGGTGGCTGCAGCAAGGGAGGATTTGAGTCGAGTCGGAGATGGTTTCTATTCCTTCGTTCTCATAATAGCAAATGTCTGTCAGCAGCCGATGGTAGCAGTGGTTAGCCATCCTTGGCTGAAACTCTTGGATGCCGAATGTGTGGTTAGAAATTGTTGCCAAAGTTTATGAAACCACAGAAAGACTCACACATAGTCATCTGGCTATTCCTGTCTGACTTTGTCGTCTCTCTAGTCTCCCAATAGTTCTCAATCGCAGTTCTTCGGGCAAATGATGCCTAGAGGTCTTGATACGATTTGGCTATCCCAGATTTCTTATTCAGTATCACAGCAAAATTTGCAGGCTTTCCCTCTAACAGACAATCTTATCTCCTCGCATATGACGCATTCCGATTGTAGTGTCACTACTTTGCATACCGCAGTTTTACTCAACAACTTTTATGTGACAGCATATCTAAATTTTAAACGGGTTGGCTTATTTTTGGAGAGTTATCGCAATTTTTGTGATTTTACTTAATTTTGGGAAACCAGTGTAACAATACTCACATACCTTTCTATTAATACTGACACTACACTAAAATATTACAAAGTAATGTGTTCCTTTTAAGAAAAAGTGGAAATCACATTTCGATTATTTCTATCATGTACAATCATTTGTTAGTTAAAGCTGGTTATAAGAAAATTCCATGCTTGCTACTTAATGCACGTCATGTGAGAAGAAAAAAAAATATTCATAGTTATAATAACTGGAATTTAGTTAGTTAGAAATTTTCAGCAGTTTATCTTTAAAGGTTGAAAAGGAAATCTAGTTCGCTTCATGCTTTTATAATACTTACTTGGATTAGTTTAAATTTCTGATTTTCATTTTCATTTATATGCTACTTCATGTAGTTCATCACTGCATTTTGATCTCGCTTATGAAAAAACACAATTTTCGATTTTTAGCTATTTCTTTCAGAATAAAAATCGAATTTGCGTGTAATTTTACCATGGGCCATATGAAATTCTTCGGCAGCTTTTCAACTTGATCGTGTGGTTACGGAAGTCCTCCATCGTGCAAAGGAATCTCTTTATCTAAACTGTGTATTTCTTTCGAGTTTCTAATATCATATTGATGTTGCCTTTCTATAGTAGGGGAATCGATAAATAATTCATATGCAGCTGACTTGTTGAAGTAGGTAGAGAACGCGGGGTCCGAGGGTAATCAGTCATCTATGATGGGGGAGGAGCCAGTGCTCCCCACATGCTGTGAATCAGATGACACCAACACAAATGCCAAACTCTCAGGTACTAGTAAACCAGCCGATTCTTTCAATCCTGCTTTCGTTTACTATTCGAATTCTCAAAGGATTCGGAACGGCTTTACTTTATTTTATACACCTGCATTCAGTTACTTTTTGCGTTAATCATACTGCCAGTCCATTATTTGCCTAAGTTCCCGATATGGAATATTTAAAAATTAATTTATATTAACTTAGGGTCTCCAAACTTCGTCGATTTAGAGAACACCTATTACACATACATACATAGAAATAAATATATGTATTTTGGGAAATCCTCTTCAGGAAAGTGATTGCTTAAAATAAAAAATTCGAAATACACTCACGTTTGTGAAAATTGCAACACCAAGAAGGAATCGTCATAATTGAATGCAATTTAATACACAGTTGAGTGGTAGTGGTACAAATAAATGATTAAATGTTCAAAGCAAACAAACAAGAACAAGAGATCAGAATCAGTATTTTGTGTGGCCACCACGCGCCGCAATAAGTGCTGCTACACGACGTGGCATGGAGTCAAACAAAGTTTGAATGTCTGACTGAGGAAGAGCATTCCATATCGTTTGTACGCGTACCCAAAGTTCGTCTGCAGACGCAACAGGACGAGGATCACGAGCAAGACGCCGACCAATGACATCCCACACATGTTCAATTGGCGACATATCCGGGGAACACGCAGGCCAAGGAAGAAGCTGTACCTGCTGCGCTGCAAAGAAGGATTTAACAATCCGAGCAGTATGAGGGCGGGCATTGTCCTGTTGAAATACAGCGCCTGGCAAGCTTTGAAGGAAGGGAACAGCTTCGGGCTGTAGAACTTCACGGATATACCGGTTGCTGTTCAGATTGCCCACAATTCGTAGCAATTGAGATCGTCTATGATATGCTATGGCGCCCCAGACCATAACTCCGGGTGTTCGTCCACTGTGGCGTTCGATAATGCACTCCGGAAGGTGGCGTTCACCGGCATAGCGTCTGACACGAATGCGGCCATCATGGTACCACAAATTAAAGCGGGATTCGTCAGAAAACACGACATGCTGCCAATCAGCACGCCAGTCTCTATGCTGATTGGCCCATTGTAGCCGCAGGCGGCGATGGTCGTGCGTTAGGGGGATCCTGTATAAAGGAGTCCGTGCGCGCAGTCCACACTGCAGCAGACGTCTACGAATTGATGAAGCACACAATGAAACACCTGTAGCTATTGACCACAGTGCTGCCAATTGTCTAGAGGAAGCTGTACGGTCCGTCCGCGCCATGCGGACCAGGTGTCTATCATCGCGAGCTGACGTCACATTTCGGGGTCCACTCCCGGATTTCCGAGTTGTCCGACACTCGTCCGTCCACTGCTTCCAAACGCGCATCACTGTGCTGCTGTTACGCTGCACACGAGAGGCTACTGCACGATACGACAATCCAGCTTCACGAAGGCCGATGATTCTCCCTCGTTCAAACTCTGTAAGTTGTTCAAATCTCGCTCTCTTTCGTCGACGAGGCATAAGTACAGATTGAGTTAACGTTTACCACTAGCAGATAACCACCGATAACCATACACGCCTCGCTACAGCCGTCTATTTATTCGGATCCATCAGCCGTTCAGAGGGCGCTGCTCAGCATACGCATGCTCTACGGATTTGCAATTCTAATCATTTGCATATCATGCGCTACTTTGCATTTCCTGAAAATTTCAGCTCACTCGCGTAAGTCCTTCATGGTGTTGCAATTTTCACAAACGTGAGTGTATAATATCAATTTTGCTTATGTTTTACAAGCAATATGAAAAGAAATCATTATTTCCCTATAATTTTTTATCAGACAATAATAGCACGTTTGATGAGTTTATATATCAATCTATTATTTAATACGATAATTAATTCCATTTAAAGTTTAATGATTTAGATGTGTTTCATTTTTTCTTTAGCTCAAAATGTCGAAGACTGCTTCTGTTAACGTTATATATAACTGCACATCTCATTGGGTACTCTGCCTGTCTCTGTATTTTGCCTTTTAACCAAAAATTAATTCTTGCTACATTTTCAGCATTTACTGAGATATAAATTAATTGTTCTTCTTCTTTCGTTGACAAGCGATTTCTTTTACTATGATTTTGAATGAGATTTTTATCGAAGTTATACTCTTCAGATTGTTTCTGAATAAATTCTGTAATAAGAAACATTTTTAACAGGTTTTTTCTCAACTGCAAAAAGCATTCGAATACACATTTTTTTAATACTGTCAGCCAAATTTGATTCCTTTTTGATTTCTCTGTTTTTCAGAAATGCTGTATATTGATATCTCTGACATATGATAAAGAAATATTTAATTTTAAATGTAGTGCATTAATTTTTTATTAGTTTTAATACCATGCAACGTAAGTTCTTTAATAGACCTATTAACTTCATTTAAAAAGACAAAGATCATTTAAAATGGCAAAGATGTCTGATAAGTAGGCACAAACAATGATCCCGTTCCATAGTATTATTTTGAAGTATAATCCTGTTCATATTCTTTTAAAAAAATTATAACTTTGCTTTCTTTAACTCAAAATACTGGTTAAAGAATTGTTCTTGGGATAATCATCTCACTTCTGATCACAAAAGTAAGATTTTAGGATTACTAGACAACTCAATAACAAAGTAAATATTTATGAATTTAATTCTTAGTTTTAATAAAATTTATAGCTTTTATAAAATCTCGTACAAAACGTTTAACGTATTTGGGTTCATTTGACCACAGAAGCGTTCTGATGAAGACAGCTATGAGTTGTGGTTAGCTATGAGCTATGAGTTCAGCTATTACTATGTGTAATGGTTTGTTTGGTTTAGTTGGTTTATGTGTTTACAGCAAAGCATTCGAGGACCATCTGCCTAAGGAGAGGAATGTCTTCGCGGAAGATTTTCGAAAGGAAACTGGCCACTAGGGAGACCTGAATGTGTAATATGAAGAGCGATTAAAATTGTTCGTGATATAGTCTTTTTTTCCAAATCCAATCAAGACCTTTTTCCGTCTGTGCAAATCAGCATATGAATATAAAATCCAAAGTAGGTGAATATAAAATCCAAAGTATCATTCATTTACGCACTCGTTGGTAATGAAAAATGTTTCATTGTTACTTCTGTCTCCAACAAATTTGCAAAAATAAATAAATAAATCCTACTTGATGATCAAGGTAAGACGGTAGCCTAGTTATGTAATCAAAATTCCAGGAAATGTTCCGACTATCTCAAGTTCCCGTAACGTTTCTTCGGTATGACAGAGCATAGATCCTCAAACTTTAAATTTTGTGTCATACAAACAAGAATAGAAAATATATGTACCATCATAAAAGTATTTTTCGATCAATAAATCAATGCATCATAAATGGAATGTTTACAATAAAAGCATTTTAAATTTATGTTATTTAATTACATTTACAAATGAAATATTTACGTTACAATAGAATGCAAAAATATGCTAGGATGCGCCAACTTAAATTCTTGGAATAGTCTACTGTCAGTTTCAATAATAACCCATAGCCATAACTAGCATATGACAAGTGTTGCCATCGATGCAAGCGCTAAATTTGTGAGGTGCAGAAAAAAAAGAAAGAAAAGAAATGACAAAAGAAATCTCAAAGGTTTCAGACTTTAAATTACTTCCAAAGGAGCGCTTTTTTAACGTTTTGTGAGTTACCTTTATTTATTAAATATCGTGTTCTTCGCACTTAAATCATAAAATTCAGTTCAACAGCAATATCGCAAAATAATTTTAAAATGAGCATATCTTTAGAATTTCCGATACACAGTCTCACGCACTGGACATTGCGCTGGAAACTGCACTCACTCGATGGATTTACCATTGCTCACTTTGAAATCCTTGAGTTTGTTAAACAAAAATTCGTTAAAATTTTACAAAATATGAAATCGATAATAAAACAAATTCCAAATTGCAAATTTGGGCTTCCAGAGGCCCATATTTGCAGTAGGATTACGTCATTCACAATTTGATGGCTCTAGGTACCGTTGTTTTATCACATTTGGAGAAATATGAATACATTTATGCAAATTCTTTCTTATTTAATTTCTTTGAATATAATACAGGACGATAACTTTTGGTGGCAACGATTTGAAAAGTGAAACAACGCTTTTAGGAAATCAATGCAAAATGCCAAAGCGAAATTAATAGTCCTTCTAGGCAAATTGCGCCTTTGGATTAAAAAAAAAAAAAAAAAGGAAATCTGAAATATGTTTCAAATTTTAAATTACTTTCAAAAAGGCGTTTTTTTTACATTTTGTGTGTTACATTTATTTATTAAATATTATGTTCTTCGCACTTAAACCATAAAAATTTGGTTAAACTTCATATCGCAAAATAATTTCAAATTGAGCATATCTTTAGGATTTTTGATACACAGTCTCACGCGCTGGAGATAAAAATGTTTTTTTCTGTAGAACGTTGCCATTGCTCGCTTTGAAATCCTTGACTTTGTTAATCGAAAATTCGTTAATGTTTTACAAAATATGAAATCGATAATAAAACAAATTCCAAATTTCAAATTTGGGCTTCCAGATGCCCATATTCGCAGTAGGATTACGTCATTCAATACATTTATGCAGATTCTTCATTATTTAATTTCTTCAGATATAATACAGGTCGATAATATTTGGTGGCAACAACATGAAAAGTGAAACGCACATTCAGAATGATTCCACGCGAAATCGTAAAACGAAAACAATAGTCCTTCAGGGACAAAGTCCTTTTGGACTAAAAAAAATTCTGAAAACTTTCAGATTTTATTTTACGACCAAAGGGTCGTTTTTTTAACATCTTGCGTGTTAATTTATTTGTTAATTTATTGCGTGCATTTATTAAATATTATGTTCTTAGCACTCTTAGTTCTTAGTACATGTTTTCGTAAAAATTAAAATATTTAATTAGATTTTCCTATTTTGCTTTTATAAATTTTTTTTTTTTTTAACAACGGCGGGACCTCAGCAGACTTTGGTACGGCCACTACTACGGTCAAACCTGGTGGTCGCGTTATTATGGAGGCTCCTGATAGGTGAGCTACCTTTGCCTCCTATGAAGGGACTGACACTTACAGTCAACCTTCTCCGGGATTCGAACCCGAGTCCTTTGGTATGGCAGTCGGCTCCTCTAACCGCTTTTTTGGCGGCGCGTTTATGAGATACAGTGCGAAATTTTCGTTAAAGCTTATATAGCTCGACACTAGGCAAACAATACCAGTTATGTATTTTCGCTAAAGAATGACATTTCTTACACATGGATTCCCATTTCAACTTAAGCTGTTAAATATTGGTACGGGTTTCATATTTATTTGGCTATTTATTTAGAATTGTAATTAAAATTGCTTTATTTTCCCCTGTAACGCAGACGATTTTGGAAGAGAAAGCTACGTCGAAAAAATAAAAATAAAAGAGCGCGTGCATTTAATATTTAATAAATAAATACCTCGTAACTACTGTTGCCATCCAGAAAAATCGAGATTGTTCTAGTGATAATTAAAAGCTCATAAAAGCCGAATTGAAACACCTCATCTCAGTTGTAGTTGTAACTGTTTAAAGCGAACTGCTGTTTGTTTACTTAATGCTGTGATTGATTGTAGCGAATTCGCTGTGAGATCAGATTAACTTTATCTGTTTTGGAGTGAATTCTGTTTTAACGTTTGAGATATTGCGCTAATATCTCTGAAGAAATATTTCAGCATTTTGACTTATTTCTTGTGGAAAGAATAAGTTTTTGTTAACTTTTTTAACGACTTGTGCATTCAATCCATAACGAACCCGTACGTACGCAACAATATATTTCTTCATCTAAACCAGCGTTTTTAAATATTTTTCATAAGTCGAACCCTTTTTAATGCCCACTTTTATCATGAACTCTTGGTTTGTTTCAATAGTATGGTTTTAAGGGAACATTCTATAAAAGCATTATTTACAACAAAAATGACTATTATTTTAAGCAACATTTATTTACTTCGAAAATTTTATTTCATACTTTTGTTAGTTAGTCGTTTTTTAAACTGCACTAGAATTCCACTGTTGGTATAAATTTAAATTTTTCTTGCAACGATGAATCAGATATCATTTAAATAGGTTTCGTATTCTTCTGCTGACATGGTCGAAGGTCACGCATCGACAATACATGGATTATTGGAGGTGTTAAAGCAATAAAAATCAGCATAATATTCGTAAATTTGTACGACCTGTTTCTAAGGTTTAAACATAGAACATTTTTCTTCAACTGTACCTGCTGATGCTCACCTTTTGGAAACAGGCATCACGAAATACTCTTAAAATACGACTAAGAATAACCCTCCTTACGGTATTTTAAGCAGCACTTACGGCATATTCCGACAAGATAATGGTGTGGTATTAACAGCGATATTGGATTTGACATTGGAGCAAATTTAAGAGCTTCAGTTAAATCCAAGTTTAAAACACAATTTGTGGAGAATACAGAATAGATTTAGGGCAGGCTGCGCGATCCGGCAGAAATTCCTTTTAATTTAAAATACCTGCAATAAAGAGATATTCTTAAAAGTAATTAAAAAATTAATTGCCATACAGTTTCGCTATTACTGAGGACAGAAGAATTTGGGAAAGCAGGATCTGCTAGCAATGAATTAGTCGACCAATACTTTACGCACTTTTAATTCCGGCTGTAATTATGAGGGAAATAGATTTAAAAAATTAACTCTTGTCGTGTGGGGGTTTTCTTATTTAATTCCAATGTTCTATATTAGAAACCCACAAACACTAACAAGCGAATAATCGCTTAAGTGTGTGAACAAACACGTAAGACTTAAGAAGGGTTAACTACCCTTTATTTCTCAGTGTAAATACAATCAACTCCTAACTAGGAGTATACACAAAGCCTCTACCTGGGCTTGAACTTAAATAATAATGAATTTAAACTAAACTAAGCTTAACTAAAGCTATCTGAAAGATATAGGCGAAGCTATTAGAATTCTAAGTAGTTGGCCACTAAATTAAATCGAAGAAGCCAAGCAAAGCCTCAAGTATGGCCGAGCGTAGTAGCTAAGAGAGAATGTAGCCAAATGGCAAACGCGCGCTAGGCAGGAAAATTAGACTCTCTCTCTCTCTCTGTCTTTCGAAGTCGGCGAAACATCGACTTAAACACTATTCTTACTCATTTGCATTCACTGCGTTTCTGAAATTTCCTTCTGGTAGGAAATTGTAAGCTTAAATTCGAAGGAATAGGAAAGAGGCATAACTTAAAATAACTGTTAATAAACCTTAAAGTCTCATTGGGAGTCGAGCAGGGGTATTGTGAATAACCAGTTCAGTATGCCCACCAATACATTTTAATATATAGAAAGGTATATATTAATTTCTCCTGGTTGGCCAATTGGTGAAGGCAAATCACATGAAAGTTATCTGCCTAAAAAAGGGATTCCGCTCATATTCACACTGTGTGTAGTGAGAAGCACGAAAACTCACAAGCAATTAACCGGTTAACAGAAATTAGAGCCTACGTCGAACTGCCACTATTTCGCTGTCGTATTTGGTGGATCTTTGTTTCCTTATACTATTATGATTTTATACATAGTAATCATTTCAGATGAAAGAAATTTGATTCGATCTATCACATAGAATTAATTATTAATTAATGCATTTTCATCAATGTTTAGTCATTTAGTGAACATTAATTCGTTCATGTTCGTCAGCTTTTTTTTTATCTCTGTTCAATCACTTAGTGAACCAGGAATTTATCTAATCAATGGGTCACTTAAAAAAAAGACCTATCCGTTCGAGAGGTTTCAATTTCATAACACGATTTCAAATTCTTGTGATCACAAACTGTATGATGGACAGAGGGATTTTATCAATAATTATTATTATTTAATAGTTATTATTATTATTCCCGTGTTCCCCCCTAAGGTGATCATTTGGCGACATTTTGATTCGAACCCTGTATAACTGTAACTGGTCATTTGCTATGTAACTGTAACTTTATATGCCTTGCAGCAATTTCGAAAAATAGAAGGTGCTGTAACTTTCCCGGTGGGCAGTGGAAAGTTATACAGAGGCTGTTCGCACATTTTTTAGACGATGCATATTGTATTCACAAAACTAAATTACATAAAATTCTTGTGTTTTAAATGTTCTATTTGACATCCTTTATTCTGAACTATCTTTCGACACCCCAATTTCCAGGATAATAATGCCTTTTGAAGTGTCAGAAGAGGTATTCTATCAAATTCCTCCCGAACAGCTTTCCAGAGTCCTGTTAGGGTTTTGGGACAACGTTTGGATAATGCAGTTTTTAAAAGTCCGAAAGCACAAAAATCCATAGGTCCATCCATAGGGAGATTTAATAGAGATATCAGTGAAGGGTACCTTGATACCAGTTTTTTGTTCCATTTCTTTTAGGAAATTTACAGTGGATTTTGATGTGTGACTGCTAGCTTTGTCCCGATGGAGTCTCACAGATGGATGGCACTGTGGGTAAAGCGATGGTATTTCATTCAGAAAAATTGGCGATAAAATATGTTTCTGATAGTATTTGGAGTTAATCTTGACATTTTTTTGCACTCTCTTTATTTTTAACTTCCCATTATAAGAAAAACCAGCAACAATCATGAATCCCTTAGAAAATCTTTCTTTCGATTCTTTGAACCATGTATTTAATTTTTTTCTCCCCTTTTATGATAATAAATGGTTCTTTTTTTGTTACAATCATTTAAATACACCCATGCTACATCTATTGTGACAATTGTTTTCCATTTTTCTTTAGATAAGTGTTTCTCATATAGAATTCTGCAGCATGTCCTGCGTCGAGCGATATGCTTTGGAAGAAGACGATGCACATTGCGTTTTTTCGCTTTCTTAAGATTTAAATCAACGTGTATCATTTTGTCTACAGTGGAAACAGAGCATTTTAATAATTTTCCAACTATCCTTTGACTAGAGGGAATTTTTTTTTAACATTAAACAACGTACCTTTGCAATAGTCGAAGATGTCCGTTTTTTCCTTGGATACTTGTTTGGAATTTTTGTCCCACTTGAGGCTCCGATTTGACGTTTTTTTTCCATTTCTTGTTGATGATATTACCTATCGGCGTTTTAGATATCGCAAAACCATGACTCTCACATCGTTTTTGGATAACGGCGTATGCATATTTCTCTCCGGAAAGAGCGTAAATGTAGCCTTCGAACCACTGCTTTGCTAAATTCGCCATTTTGAATAAAAACAAAACTTTCAAGCCACAGACGATAATTTTGACTTTTAAAAACATAGTACAATTGCAATTAGTTCTTTTGAAGCAAACTATTTTTTATTACCGCTTACCAAAATCGTCTAAAAATGTGCGAACAGCCTCTGTATAAGACCGTAGAAAGCAACATTTTGAATACTTTGAAGTGGTAAGTACTGATTGTGTTTCTGTCATACAAAGAAGAGCTATACGAGTACTTTTGTGAAAAATTCCAGATCTGTAAAGTTTTTCTTTTGGCAAAATAAATTTGATTAAGCTATCATCGGTTTTTGTGCATTAAATCCATTACGAAACCGTGCACACGTAACAATACCTTTTTCTGGAATTCATCATTAATAATGTCTTACAGCGTCAGTCGCTTCAGGTTTAGAAACTAAATAACATACAGATGTGCATACAAATTGACTTGGTTATCATTAATTCATTCCGAACTTTACAAATTATTACATAGGAAACAGCATCACTGAATACTGCAGAACGAGAACTATGAAGCGCGAATCTTAGCGAAGTTGAGAAGGTTTAAATTCAATGTTGCATTATTTGTTTAATGTTTAGAAGACTGAATTATTTCGCTGAATGGATAGCTTAGAATGCTTGCTCGATGTTAAAAGCTGCTGCCATATCATTTCATAAGCACTGTGGTCATCTAAATCTGCCAGCGTTTTCACATGTCTCGGATTTTGCATCCATACCTTTTTCCTTATGTCCACTACTTTTTTTCGTGTGCCTTATTAGAACAGAGAATGTTAAGGGTAATCTCTGAACTGTGGAAGTCATAGAGCTATTCCTAAAATTACATGCATTCAGGAAATTCCGCTTAGAATATTGTGGCAGTCGAGATTTCAAATTTAGTGTGATTTTTAACTGCAATTAATTCTGTCAATCTGCAGATTAAGAGCAGTTTACCGTTATTTTCTTCAAAATATTGATTTAAAGTGCACTACTGGCCATTAAAATTGGTATACCAGGATGGAGAGCAAATAGCAGTCCATTAAAATTGCTGATAATGAATGTGCATATAAATCCCGTCCGTCAACTGTAACTATATCTATCTCTACTGATACTGAATATTATATATAAATAAAGGGGGGAAAATAGGATTTCTTTCTTCGAGATTCTCTAACAGAAAAATTTTCGAATTTAATTTGGCCCACCAGCGGCCGAGAGGTAAATGCCGCTGAACGCTGGTATTCGGGACAGGGTTCGAGTTCCGGAGAGCGAGCTGGCTTCATGGGCATTTTCATGGCTTTGCTCATGCATAGCGTGGATACGAGCCAATTTCTCTTAAAAAGACCTCAAGGAGCATCCCTCCCTTTCCGTGAATTGCCGAAGAGTAGAGCACGTAATAAGTAAAAAAAAGGGCATCATAATGTGTAACAAGAAACAAATAATCAAAGTTTCATATGACGTATCACAAGTAAATACGTGTCAATTAACTTGTTTTTTACATTAATCTGGAGTAGATGATTTTTTTTGCTTATCATGTACCTCAAATGGAAGAGGAAATCTTGGAGTTTTAGAATATCATCAAAATAATTCATCACGTTTTTTAAAGAAGTGCTCATGCTGCGTTGAAATAATGACAGCAAACCTGACGACTTTTTTTTGACAATTCAGGTATTAGTATCCAAGGGAACACTTTAATTTTTATCTTGTGGCTACGTTTAAGACACTATGTTGATCTTTGTAAAATGGTTAATCCATGATCTAAAAGCTCATAATGTTGTTGCTGCGGAGACGATAGCAAAGGATACTCGAAGCAAGTATGGTATTAGTATAGCTATCATCTTTTCGTTGTTTATTTAAATAAAAGTAGTTACATGGAATTCTCGTGATCGCATAAAATTCTTTCAGCTACATGAAGTAATAAAAAGCATTGTTTTCATGGCGTTCTCCCTCAAATGATATAAAAACTCTTGTAGTTAAAAGCTGTACATATTTCCACTCCTGCCATGCATTATATACACTTCCTGGTTCATAAACGTCTGCAAATTTTATTCATCTTCTGTTCACTAGCGGCAGAGAGGATATGAACTCTGAACTCTGGTAGTTCGCCCAGGTTCAAATTCTGCTGGAAAATTTTCTGTGGGGTATCTGCGTGGAGCTTTCGTAATTTTCTCCTTGTGGATCATGCATATGGACCAGGACTAGTTTTCCTCAAAACGTCCTGTATAGGGCCAAGCCAGTTAACTTTTTATACACTTACATAATATAATAAATCCATTCTTTTATCTTTATACTTGTGTTTTTAATAAAGAACTTTTCATGACTTTCTTGCATATTTTTCCTTCTTATCAAATAGTTCTTGACATTCTGTTAAATGTCTATGTATTACATATTCCTGCGTATAAAGCGCACTTTCAGTACAAAAAATAAGATCGACATTTACGGATGCGCGTTATACGTCAGATATAAAAATGATAGATTAAAATAATAAAAAAATCAGCATACAAAAATAGATTTTTATATTCACCAAAATGCTGTTTATTTAAAAGAAATATCATACCATATGAGCTTAAAAACTATCAATCGGATAAGATGAAACGCTTGTGATGTTCGACTTCCGTTACATCTTCAGGCACATCATCGAATTTTGTTTCATCTTCACTATCGTTGTTACTCTGATCCCTAAATAAATAATCATCATTCATTCCATTTTTCACGAAACATCCTTGCTGCAGGACAATTTCCAATTTCTTTCGCAAACTGAATGACTTTGCATTTGAAACCAGCACCGTGATGTTTCGTTTGGCAGGAGACATATTTACTACGAAAAGAAACACTAAATCAACTGTATTTCAACCAAAGTAAATGAGATTTGCTAAAGCCTTCGATATTCACTTTAAAATTATGGTTTCAAGTGACTACAGAGAGAGAAAACAACTGACTCTTAATTCTGAGATTTCATTCGATTGCAAGAGCATTCTTACGCTAAATTTTGTCTACTTTTTCTTGAATCCGTAGAATAACATTCTTGTGCAAAGGTGCATTGAATGCAATCCAGCCGCTTTGCAGAATCATTTACTCTTTCAAACATTCCCCCCCACAGGTATTGTTCTCCTTACCGCTTGACAGTTCAATATACCATTGTTCGAACGCTTAGGAAAAATATTCCAATGAATGACTGCAAAAGATAAGAGCATTGCATAGTATCTTTCCTGTTCCTTCCTAAAGAAAAGGGTGCGCGTTATACGGCGAATATTCCTAAAAATCAACAGATGCATTTCGAATTTATAAGTGCGTGTTATACGCCGGAATATACGGTATATAATATAGCTATGAAAAACATACAGGGCTGCCCAGACATTTTACCAGTCGATGTAATTGCTGCTCTCCGAAATTCGTAAATAAAAGTAATATAAATATTTCATATTTTGCCTGAAAATGTGAGGCATTCCTAACGTCTAATACATATGCTATACAATGCTGCTATTTGGACATTAGAGTTTATCTATATACATGGCTTATCTATTATACGTTTTGGCAACAAAATTATTGTGCATTACTTTTGATCTCTCTAGTTAGTTAACATAAACCGAATAAAAGATGCAAGTCACGAAGGAATAAGATCGGAAATTTTATCTCATATAAATGTAAGGAAAATTTGCATTTATATGTAGATGTAGTTGTGTGCTGAAATAAACTCAACATAATCGTGGAAATCGTAGGAACTGAAGAAATGGCAAATCTTGCCGAAGCACTAGACGACAGAAAAAATTGGGAACGATATTTTTGAAGGTTTGCGCAAAAACAGGGACGTCACGTCTGTGAACTTTTATTTTGGAAACGATCCAAGCAGAGGAAAAAGAAGCAGGCAATACATCTTCAGAAGAATTCAATCAATGAGTCTGGCAAAGAGATTTTGGCAATCATCGAGAAAGCTGAACGAGAAGAACACGAGGAAAATCTGCATCCATTAAAAAAAGGAAATAAATAAAATAAATTAGAGATGAGGAGAAAGCTGATGAGCAAAAACGCACGTTTATCGATTTCTCTTCTCTTTTGGTCCAACATTAACATATTATAAATGGAAGAATATTTTAAAATGAGATGCCGTTCAGGTTGTTAGATAATGACGCAGCTTTTTCGTTCCTAGATCCTTCTGCCATTAATATCTCATTTACAACGCTACTCAGGTAAACTTACCTTTCAAAATTAAGTTTATTCTTTTGAATTATACAGAAGCGAGGATATTCTACAGTAATCATTGATAAAGACTATAAAGTCTGTTCTCTTAGGGAGCATACATTATAGACTTTAAGAAGACTATTGAAGAATTATCTTCTAACCTTGTGAAACAAAACAAAAGTCAGAAGAGTGTATAAGACCCTTTTACTTGAACAGAAACTTAACAATTTCCCAACTCGGGTTTACACAAGCCAAGCATTTCTGGCTTAACAGAAATACGTAGCGATGAACAAATTCAAAATATGGTAGGTTAGCCTAATAGCCCATAGAATAATTTAACGCGCAGACAAGGATCTGGTTTGTAGAAACCGGCTAAACTAAGCCAAAAGGCTAGAAACAGCCAACGCCACTAAATCAAGTCACTAACAATCAGGGTACAACGTAGCCTGGAATAGGCAGGCACGCTCTGCAACTAACTTCCGAAACTCTTGCTTAAATAGCACTTCTTTCTACCTTATTCTGAATAAACGTCTCTGCGTCATTTAAATCCTGGCATGAAACGCGTGTGTGAAAAGAGAGTAATAGGAAAGTGCTAACTTGAAATGAACCTATTTGTTAAAAATAAATAGATAAACCTCACAAGCCTTTAAAAATATTCAGCTTGTCATCAAGGAAACCAGTCCGCTGTTAGAAATATCGTTAATAACCTTCTTGTGCTCCCAATTTATCTTTTTGTCAGTTATAAAATTGCACGAATCCCCCAAAAGCTCAATTTTCAAGTCATTTTCTTGTTTATAAATAAAATCCATGGTTCCATTCTTGGAGATTCCATTTTTGACTTGTCTTGGGGACTTTATAGCATATCGTGTCAGTCTGGTTTGAGATATATCGGCTAAACTAAAAGAGCGTTAAAATCTCGTATCAAGGAACACGAATCTTATTTCCCGAAAAGGCGAATTTAACAAGTTTTCGATAGCTAATCATAGTAGCAAATTTAAAAATTTTGACTTTGTAAAAATATTTAAACAGCTTGTAGAGAAATTAGGCTATTTCGAAGCAGGAGAGATGAAAAATTGAGCAATGTCCTCGCCGGGATTCGAACCACGGACCTCTCGAATACGCGCCGAGCGTGCTAACGACTACATGAAGCATGCCAAGAAGGCGGGATAAATACCTTATAAGTTTCTTCAATTGTTGAACTGGATTTTCTTCAAACTTTTCACATTCACAAGGATTTCTTTCAAGAAATTCAAAGCTGGAAGTCGCAGGATTTGAGATTTAGTACCGGGGAAGAACTATGCAATCGAGTTATCCCATGAGAAGATACTTTCGTCAGCGTATTACGCATGAACAATTAGGATGTGTTGCATTTTCTCTTATAAGTATCTTCGTGCTGATTTGAAGCACATCTGCACCAAATTTCATTCGAATAAGTTAATTATAGTAATCGTTTCATATTTTGAACATTATCAGTTTAATTATAACCACTTTCTTGCCGAGAAAGTTCTGTTCTTCAGAAAGCCGTTGTGAAATTGCGATTCCATACAGCTAAATTCTAAACAGCTGGGATATCGAGGTTTTTTCTTCGTGATACAGCTTTGCATCTTTCGAGTGGCAGACTTTGGAATGTGCTCTTTTCTAGACTGCAATTTGTTCCTGACTCACCTCGTGTGGCTGCAGTTGAAACTTTTAGAATGTTAACTGGGCACGATTCCCTCCATGCTCATCTTTTTCATTTTAATACTGTATACTCTCCAACGTGTTCTCCTTGTATGACTGGAGAAGATATGACAACTTTACATTTGGACTAGTGCCCTGTACTATCTACTTTTTCTTGCCATGTGGCGAGATATTGGAGAGCCCACTGTCTAATGGCCTAGTGGCCAAACGACAGGCATTTCATAAATAAATTATAACCACATTATATACAGAACTGTGAATAGATAATTGTTTGTAATTGGGGGAAAATGAATCCTCCTCTTTTTTAATATAAAAAAATTACAAATAAAATATCATTAAGTGCATGTGTGAAAGATACACTTGATTCAATGACAGTTCAGTCTGAAGTAGTACATGTCTCCTACTATAGTATAGATGACAAAACGTCCATAATGTTCATTTAAATGAAATTTAAATCAACATAACATCGAATTTGTCATGTGTCCTTTAGTGGGAGGCATATACTACTACTTTATAAGGGATTTTCTCCCTCTTATTAGTTTCTCCTTGTTATCCGCCTGCCTTCGTGCTGTAACGGTAGACACTCGGTGTGTATTCGAGAGGTCCAGGTTCAAGTCCCGGCGAGGGCACTGCAGATCTTTCATTGTCTCCAGCTTCAAAAATATCCTAAAGATTCTTCGGTAGTGCTTGAACTAAAAGGTAGTGGGCAATAATTTGTCACCACCAGTATTTGGCGACTGGGTCCCCTAATCGCAATCGCCCTTTAAAAGGGGAGTATATAAGTATATATTTTTTCCCTCCTTCCAGCGTGCCTGGCGAAGTCATTGCTCATTTGTATCTTTTCCTGCTTTAAAAAATTTCCAAATAAATCTGCAATGCAGCCCGAACTATAAAAAAAGTCGTGGATGATGATTCTCCACCACCGAGATTTGGCGATTGGGTCCTCTAATTCCCAGTCACCCTTTAAAAGAGAAAGTATATAAGGTATTTTCCCGCCTTCTTCGCATGTATTTGTGGTGTAGGGGTCAGCAAGCTCGGCGCGTATTCGAGAGGTCAGTGGTTCGGGTTCCGGAGAGGGCATTGCTCATTTTTCATATCTCCTGCTTCCAAATAATAACCTAGTGACTCTGTAATAAAAGTAGATTGGTCTTTATAAAGCCGAAATGTCATTAAAAATGACATCAAAATTTACATCAAGACATTCAGAAGTAGAAAATAGAAAACTGGGTTGTAAGAGACAGAGGATCGTCGTTTGCATCGTTCAGATCTAAAAGTCTATTTGCTTACTCAATTATTCAAAGAGGAGGTTTCTCGTCTACTCTAGCTGATATGAAAGCTTACAACTTGATATACGACAGAAAGCTAACTATTAGGGTGAGTAGTTCTTAAAATGGAGAGCGTGTACACCGAGGGGGGGCGAAAAAGCATTTTCAGAGATGCGAGGAAAGTTTCTAAACTAACGCCTGACTACTTGTGAGAAGCTAGCGAACACTACGTCGACAATTTGGACAAAATTTATAATAAACAAAAGAGGTTTTCTAGTATACCCTAACTAACCTAATATACTCTAAATCTAAATTGTGTGAAACTGATGGGAATAGCAGATTACGCGTTTTGTTTTTCCGTTCTTCTTAGGGTGGAGCTTGTGACAATTACTCATTTCTCTTGCTACCTTCAGTGACGAAACCGATTTTCTTTGATATATTTCCATTGAAGTGCTACGTTATTTGAGTTATATACATTACGAGTCTGGAGAGACACTCAGAAATTCTGTGATCTGCGATATTTTTTCTCATTCATTTTGAGAAATTCTACGTGTTTGATTTTTATTTATGCTTTGATGATGTAGGGTTTCCCTTATCTTGCATAACAAATATATTTTTAATTTAATACACTTTCTGAACTCCTCAAATTCCCCTAGCATTTTGTCGCCAGGATGTAAATTTTAAAGTTAAGTGAAGTGAGTATTTAAACGCACGTTTAAGCACATTCGTTGCTATTTCGCTGTTACGCTAGTAAGCCTCTTGGACATTTCAGTTTATTGTCTCTCCTGTTAGGTTTTTGTTGAGTCAGCCTGTTAAACAATAATAACGTGCTGATCCAGCAGTATTCTATTTTAGATTTAAATTTAACGTTTAAGTTTCATCGCTAGTTGACGGGGTTTTTTGTAGTGCACGAAGATCGTGCCTTTCTGTTAGACTTTGAATTAATAAAGGGTTACTTTTCACCCTTCTTCTGTGCTGGAAATTAATTCACGCCTGTGAGAGAATTCGCCAGGTTCATTGTAGGATGTAGTTTAGTTTATGTGGAAAAGAAGAGACAGATCTTACAATATCCTTTTCTAGCTTCTAGAGCCAAGTGAAATTTATTCTTATTCTTTATTGGTGCATCCTGATCTAAGAAATCTCAAATTATATTTGAATTTTGCTTCACGAAATGAAGAGTTCATTGAAAGGAGATTTATAACCCACTGCTGAAAAAGGTTACTCTGATTACTGTACAATAACTACGTCTTCTTTAATAGCTGCACAGTAAGAAACCGGTCGATATGTGCCTCCGTTCCCATATTCTGGGGGCGAACGTTAATAATGTAGTTTAACACAGAAATTAATACTAATTTTCTTTAATTTACAGAAAATAATCAATGCTTAAAGATCATACCACACGCAATCAATTGATTAAACAAAAGTTTTCTGCAAACTTTCCAAACTGTAATTATTATTTAATTGATTGTAGTAACTGTTGCAATATCGAAATATCGGCAGTGAAAAGACATAATGCTTAATGATTCCTTGTACAACAGGAAGAGATAGTACGCAACGACCACGAATCTGCCGGACATAGTTTTAACATCTTAACAAGCGGTACGATTTGATACCGACGCTAGTATTAAAAATCTAGCTCAAAAATCTTTGTTAGAAGCTTTTCATCGAGTGGTCTTATGTGTTACGTAAAGAAACTGCCATACAATAGATGAGGGATTGGTAAAACCATATGCGCTTGTACTTACGAAAAGGTATGGTTTCTAAAGCACAAAATAAAATGAATGGTTATTTTCTCATGCTCAGAACAACTGAATCATATAAAGGAAAGTTTGTAAATTTCTCATTTTCAGATCAATGTCTCCAAGGTTTAGTTTTTCAGCAAATGAAGATTATATTTCACTAGTTGTTATGATTTTACTAAATCCTTACTCTAGTTAGTTCAATGATTCCATACAATAGTCAATAAGTTAGATTCTATAGGAAGATTTCGATCGGGAATTGCATTGATTGTTTAATTCATTCAACTATAAAAATATATCTTTTAAAAAAGCTAACAGAAATTTTGCTTCTCTTTTTTAAGAAACTCTAATTAAATTTTCGTTAATAAGAAAATGTATCATTCTCTCTCTCGATCCAGAAATCCTGTTGAATATGCAGCCAATGGACAGCCACCACATTTCTCTGTGATTAAACAGAATAATATGAACGGCACCGCCTCTAGCGGAAAGCACGAAAGATAGTGGAGTAAGTACTCTTATTCTGATATATTTTACTTCATTACTGCAGAAGTTAAACTTTGTTTTAAGTTTTTCTGAGAAAAACCTTCTGTGCAAGTGCATGACTGCGTAATATGCAGTGCTCTTATGCAATATGCTACAGCAATTGTAGCTTGCTGTATTTCTGTCTTGTTCTCGCCATAAGGCTTGTCACTCCGACTTTAGGTTTTTGAGCGAACTTGTGCATTTTGTGTTTTGGTAGTTTTTTGCTATTTTTCGATTAACTTAGTCTAATTTAAATTCTTTTACACTTTGAATTAAGCCATAAATGCTGGCTGGTTCTGTAAGCACAAGCTCTGCCTTATGTTAATGGGTCTTTTACACCCTTTTCCACGTTTCTGTGGTAATTTTTCAAAACATCAGTGATAAGTCACTTACGTCTTAGTTAGAGTTCTCGTTGTGTATGTTAGCAAAAAGAACGAGACTTTATAGCCTTCATAACGGTTCTCCATCATGAAGGTACTGGCACTTTTATTTAAGTCGACCAAGAAGAAAGAAACCTTCACAGGGGTGCCGGGCATGAAAATGCCCACCCTTTTATGAAGATAACTAGCTGCAAATGTTGTTGTTGTTGCTTATGCTCACTTGTCAGACGTATAGTCAGCTCAGTCCACGAAATTCCTCGTGGCAAGGAGCGCAAGATTACGCCTTTCGTTGGCAACAGCCTTGAGCATCTTACAGGTGACAGTGCGATTAGGCTCAGTTCCGCCCCAAATTTTGATGGAGAGCACCCCGGGGGATGGATCCGAGGGTCCTTTCACCAGACTACACAAGAGGACTTTCGGCTCGCCGCATATTTAGAGTGCCGCCATGCCGCACCGACACTATGCATTTACAAACATCTATGCCTTCTCCGGGATTCGAACCCAGGCACGGCAGTGAGCGACGCTAACCACTACACCGGTTGGGAGGCTAAGCTTCGTAAATGTTCAGCACTTTTATGCAGGGCCATTGCTATGCAAGCAGAATTTCACTTGTTTTGGTAATTAGAATAGCTAACATAAACCCTAGTCGCATAGCTAGTATAAAGTTGCCTGAACCTTCATAAAAGTTTATAAGGTATATCTCCCACATTCTTAGCGTGCCTTCGTGGTGTAATGGTCAGCACACTGAGCCGGTATTTCAGAGATCCGTGGTTCGATTCCCGGCGAAGGCGTTGCTTATTTTTCATCGTTCCTGCTTCCAACAAAAAAAAACCTAATGTCTCTACAAGTTACTTTTTATAAGTTAGAAACTGGTCTTCTTAAGGATACGGGCACTTCTGGCTAGAAAACCCTTCTTCTTTTCGAAAAGGACGGTCTATCCTATGGAAGGTACTTACGTAATTCCAGTCAATTGACCTTTGGATTGCCTTAAATAGGCTTTTGTATCATAAGTTACCTTTGAACTGAAATGTCACCAGAAACAGTCAACAGTATTTTCTTTCCCCCTTACCCCTTTTTTTATAGGACAGGGAAAATCCTATTTGGGATTTCATACATAAGACGAAATATATATATACAAATATCCATCTTTCTTAAAAACGTAATAATGTACAGAAAGAGATATCTGTAAGAATGCCTTAATATTAAGTAACTCCTTTTACTTATTTTTGCTTCAGATATAAATGGCTGTTATCTTTGACCACACATTAAATGTAAGCTAAAGCATCGAAAACATTTTAGTAATTAAAGTTAAATTCCGAAGTAATAACTTTTTGAGTTAAAGAATATGGACTGCAAGTATCTCTCAGTGACTTTTCTCCACAGACACTAGAAATGATTTTAGAGGAGGTACGGTATCATGAGTACCCAGTGACACTGAAATCTAGTTTTATGTTTAATAACAGCAGTAGCGATAGTCTTTTACTTAGAGCCTAAAGGAAACAACTCAGAAAATTCCATAACCTTAAATATTTTTCCTTTGCTTTGCATCTGATATCGAAAAATGAATATCAAATCTTTTATGCTTTTGATATTTTAATAAGGGTCCAAATTATAGTAAAATGACTCTCGAATATAATTGCTTTTCATTTTTTCCCTTATTTGAATGTGTTATTTTTTCTGCTTATTAAAGATGATGTTTGTTCAATGAAACTGCGTAATAGGATTTATTTTATATACGATAAAGAAATGGTTTTTATCTTAAAATTTTCAAGCATAAAAAATATGAGTCACCTTTTTATGATCTGGCAGTGTAAATAATAAAAAATTTAATTTCAGGACTAATGGCGCTAGGAATTGCTCCAAGAATTACTGCATTTAATTAAAGTCAATAGCATAAGAAAGTATCCCATTTCCTAGTGCTTGATCTTGTAGTGTAATTGATTAGCACGTCCAGCCGCTATTAGAAGGTCCATGTTTTGCATACCGGTAGTCACAATTGATTTTTGATGTTTTTGGCTTCAAAAGCTCTAGTGTTATGTAAAGTAGCACCCGAACTAAAACGCGATGGATAATTATTGGTTACCACCTGGATGGATTGGCTGGATCTCGTGGCTTTTTCCAGTTACCATTTAATTGGGAGAAAATGTGAGGATTTACCCCATTCCCCCGTGCATGCTATCGTGATATGAGAGATTAGCAAGTCCAGCTAGCAAATGGGAGATCTGTCGTGTGCTGAGTAGTCTTTATAATCGTTCATTTTCAAGCAGCATTTTAAATATTTTAAACTGCCTACTGCTTTCAGCATTGAGCTGGCTGACCGAAGGAGAGATGTTGGGTTCGAGTCCCATAGCTTATACGTTAAGTAGAAATTTTCATAAGGAATTCTATGGTGAAACGTCGCATGGGTGCCATAATCAATATGTATTTAAAAACAGAATATGAACAATTTAATGTATATAATACTCTTATCTGCCTTTAGAAGAACCGAAGTAACATGTTAAATTTCATGCGAATGATCTCTTTTTTTATATATTTTATGAAATATTATACAAAGAAGACAAGAGTCTCACGCGTATAGTTGCACTAAACTTCCTTTGCTTACTTTGGTGCAAGAGTGAATTTTTTTAAAAAGTGAAGGTTTTCGTTAAAAAGGAAGGTATAAAAATGGCAACTTGGATGCCTGCCAACATAGCTGTTGGGATATTGGCACTTTAGTTTGCAGTTACGAGTTACCGAACTATTAAAACTACCCTGAATTTCCGTCCGGCGTTTTATAGTCTCCCTCGAGGTGGGGTTTTCGCGTTTACAACATCTAAACCTACTTTAATTCGGCTCATGGGGAACATTAATTCTTTAAAAAGGGGCCTCGAAATTAATTTCAGGGAAAGTCATAAAGATACATACAACTAACAAAAGAAATGCTATTTCATTAGATAAGTAATACTTCCGGAACCGTTTATGTAAAATACCCAAGAAATTATATTTTACTTTTTTTTATGTCACTTTAGAAAATTATCTCTTTTTGAATGAAAAGCTAAGAAGCTTCCAACTTGAGGTAAGCCTACTCCTAGAGATACGCTTCTGCTTAATCGGAAGATACAGAGAAAGAATAACAATAGTGAAGGAAAACAGCATGTATTATAAGAGACACTGACAAAAGAAGAATAAAATGCTCACAAAATTTAAATTTGTAATTGAAACTAAAAGGAAAGTAATTGCTCCAAAGTAACCTTCGTGACCAAAATGCTTATGAAAGCAATGTCATTAGTTGTAACTAGTTCCACCCTTATCAGTTATGTTTCTTGATTCTTAAGTCATCGAATGTAACGATCCTCTTCTCTGTTTTGTCCTAACGAGTCGTATAAAAGATTGGCAGAAGGGAAGCTAATAATATTTTTTAACACTGAGAGAGTCACAAATGAATAACGTAGTTCTTTAGAATTTTCTTAACAGTATAGTTCTTCAGAGTTGCAAGCAAATTTGCTTTAGTGTGGCTTTTTTACTTCCTTATACGAAGTGAAGGAAGTATCGTAATCTTGAAATATTTTGGGCATCATATTTCAACGAAAATATTCATTTCGACAGCTCTCGAATCTATTTGAACAATGTTTTTGTATAACATCTGTACCCGCGAACGGAATAAAGGACTGTTTTTGCCAAAACGGATTGTAAAATGGGTTTAAAATGGATGACGTTTTCGTTGCATATATGATATCGGCTGGGTGAGCTTGGTGTTTGTATTCTTATATCCTGTAAATTGCGCATTTTTTGCTTTAGTGAAGTGATTGAATTATGTTGTTCTTACGTTCCGGTTAAGGTTTTTATGCTTTTAATTAATCTGCATGCAATAATTATAGAATTTTCGAAAATTTAAAAATGCAGATAATGAGTTAAGCCTTACGACACCGCCATTTGTTTACATTTATAATTCTTAATGTAACAGTTCCGCCCGCTGACCGAATTGCTTGTTTTCATGCAGAAAATCTAATTTGAATTGCTAAAATTTTTTACTCCTTTTATTTGTGTTTGTTGTTTTAGGTTTTTCTGTTTCTGATAGTTTTTAATGCAGATGCTTTGAGGTTTTATATATTTTTCCCTTGCCGTGAAGCGAGAACTGAATTGATGGAATGAGAAATATACCTATGATGAAATTTAAGTAAATATGTTTAAATGAAACGCAGCAAAAAATATGTGTAATTTAATAGACAGTACAAAGAAGTCATGTGGTACCCATATCAGATTTTTCTTTGTTTTGTTGTTGTTTTAGAGTTGTTAAATGTAAAGTTTGTTTAACACTACGTTTACAGGCATTTTTGCAAATCTATATTTACGAACACCCGTAAAATTGACAGATATAGCAAACAACGTATTTCCTTAAAGAAGTTAATAATTTTAAAGTGTTTGCAATCTTAACACTGGAACTATCGACAACCATCTTTTGACAAAGTTATGGTAGTTTTATTGTTAACAAACTTACCATAGCAATCTTCACTATAGCAATTCAGTATCTCTTCTTGAATTACTGTGATGACTGAAGAAGGATATTTCAGTGATATTGCTAATGCTCATAATAATCAAATATTTTCTTACTCGATCGTCTCGCACTTACTCAAACCTTTTCTAAAACATGTTGACACATTGACTGGAACTGCACTACCGCATATCGTTCCTTTGTCTCAAGCATTAAAGCTTTATGTTTACGGTTTAGGCACGTGTGATTGACACATAATCAGACGTGACACCCTTGCTTTCAGCTAAAACTACCATCGATAATAACTCTGATCTGGCGTCTGCAACAAGCATATTCAAAAACCTGTGGGCCGGAATGAAGCTGTTTTTCTCCTAAGAGATAGGCTGACTAGTAGTAAGAAAATTCTAAATAGCTGTCTTTCATAGAGAAAAAATGTGGCTGAGCGCTCTGAACGCTAGTATTTCGGTACGGGATTCGAGACATTCGCCGGGACATTCTTTTAAATGCGTTCGTAGTTTTCCTTATGTGTAAAGTTCTATGTTTCCTTATATGTAAGCTGTCCACTATGTAGCAATGGTATGATCTCGTAACATATAGACGAGCCATTCTCTATGTGTAAGGTTTTAGTTTTATTTTAATTTGCCTTTTTCTATCTGTTCTCATTTCAACTTCCCGTTAGAAGAAGCGCGCGTTTCAGCTTTATACTAATTTGAAGTGGAGCCAAGTTCTACTTAAGCGAGAGGTAGGAACCTATCAGTGTGATAGAGCTTTTAGTCTCAGACCACTGTTACTCTATTCAAAGTTCGCCTGACCAGCTAGTATTTAAATTCTAAGCCGTAGCGCTGTTACGCTATTACTTATTGAAGTAATTCCAAGTGCGTTAGTATTAGTTAAATCTTGCTACGCACCATTTAGTTTAGAGGCCAACCTCGCGTTCATAGCTCTGTGAGCAACGACTACTTAATTTCTAATTAGTTTTAGTTTAAATTATCTGATTGTTCAGTTTAGACCCAAGTGGCGGTCATTATTTTCTGTATCCCTCTCGAGTTGGGAAGTGGCTGTAAATAATTGTGGTTTAATAAAAGAGGATTTTAAATCGTTCTTACGTATAGTTATTCTACCATTTAATCACAGTATTCTACCACAGAACATAGCTCAAGATCAGGACTTTAACTACTTCACGAAAATGTTCGCCAAGAATATGCACCGAACACTCAGTCCTGACATATGAACCTCCACGAAGGCATCCCTCGAGTATTTTACCATAATTAACTAAACCAAACAAACTTAGAGGAAAAGAAATTATTCTGATGAATATGTAATAATGGATTTTCTAGAGACGAGGACAATCCCAATCCTCTTTGTGTAATATGTAGGAAAGTTTAATCAAACAGAACACATTACTCTTGTATCATTTAGAAACCAAATATCCAAATTACAAACAAATATTAATAAATTTTTTCTAATCTGTGTAAAGGTTTTAATGTAAAATCTTATCAGCCACAAGAGATGATGAAAATGCCACTGAAGCGCATTCAGAGAATGAATTAACGTATTGAAAAAAAAAATCTAAAAACCATACAGTTGCTAAATTTTGATGCCGTTCAATTCCTGTTTGAGGAAGAATTTTTTCGAAAACATAAGAGTATAAACAAACAGTGCAATATCTCGGAGGAACAGTGCAATATCTCTTTCTTAAACAGCGCAATATCTCGGAGCAACAAAGACGTGACTGCTGACTTTTGAATCGATAGTAACTGAGAATAAAAAATAACCATTTTTTTCTGTACATGTTGATAAAAACGTTAAGTGCGAGCTATATATTTATTCACTTTATTATTATAATTATAATACTTTACTATGGTGTAATACAATTTCAACAATGTTTGGGGTTTTGTACAGGCCTAAATCTCGTCAATAGTCATAAATAATAAATTCATGAATTCACTCATATTTTCATTTCACTTTCAGAAAAACTGACATTCAAAGTAATCACAGTACATTCGCACTCTTATGTATTGGTTTAAAACACGTATTCTTACTATGTTTATTTGATTTAAATCATATAATAATTAATCTTTGATTTGGTATATTTTTTGACCTTATTTGTTTTAGTTTATTAATTTTGTGGTATTAAGATAATGACAGTAATAAGATGTAATGTGATAATATTGTAAGAAAGTGAGCGAAGGGGGAAATAGTTGTAGGACAGGCGGTACTCTGTGTTATAAAATCTTATTAAGAGGTACTAGAGAGAGAAAAGACTGAGAATGGCTAGCCTAGGAAGGAAGGAAGTGTCTTAAAATATTATCCCTAGCCAAAAAGGAAAGTAAGTGCATTAAAATGTTATCGAAGGTAATAAGAGTTGATAATGGCATCGTTGATGATGGTAAAAAATTGCCATTAACTACAAAAGAAAAACTGAGATTAGATATCGACTTTCAGAGGGCAGCATATCTGCTCAGTTCGCAAGCAGCATTGCCATTTACCGATGTATCACATTCAATCGATTCACCAAATGTCGGTGAGGAGTTATTTTATGTATTATTTGCATTTTATATTCCTGGCGGACATTTTGGAACTGCTTTTGATAGTGAGGTAGTTGCTGTTAAGCTCTAAAACAGCTTCTGATTAGAAATTTGACTTAAGTTAGGTTACAATAAATGACTAATATTGTGACTTAATAAGCTACAATACAAAATCATGCTTTGGAAAATAATCCAGATTTTACCATGGTTAGTTACCGTGAAATCCTACCACTCTCAGGGAATTACTACAGGAAAGTATTTTCATTCATGTAAGAAAATTGTTGGGGTTCTCAGAAATGACTTATATCGTAACAGCACGAGCAAAGTAAACACGTACACACATGTTGTTATCGGAAGCACAAACCACAGAAGGCCAAAATAGAAGCTCTCAGAGTTTATCTTAAGAGAGAAAGAGAGTTGAATTCCTCAGCTCTAACAATAATCTGCCTTCAAGTGCCAAGTATAACAGTGTCACACTTCCTTCCTTCCTGTGATGCGTGGGAGACCCTGAAAACACTTTGGGGTCTAAACTTTGATTTGGGGAAAGAAATGCCACTGCTGATGGATTTCCTATGGTATTTTAAGTTCCGTCAATGCCGATGGCTGATATAATCATTGAGATGTGAACCTTGAAGGGGAACTTCTGCATAAGCCCTGATCCCAATGTAAAATTAAGGGCTGTTTCTTAGAATACTAAAATGTGAACTCAATGAAATGTAGAATTTGGAACCTCTATCTATATCTGACTATCTTCTTAAAATTGAGAAATAGTGAAATTATTCAAAAGCACGATGAGACAGGTTCTTTTATACAAGAGCTTAAAAAAGGGAATATCAAAATTGTCAAATATATAAGCTAAGAGAGAGAAAAACATTGGGGATTCTGGACAAATAAGGAGGAAGGTGTTGGACCGGTGTAGTCTGATAGGTGGCTTGCCTCATTGAAGTTATATAACAGCGAACTATACTTACATGATAAATTCTCCGCCTGAGTAACAGTTAAAAATATTTGCTTTGCTAACAGTTGAAGTTTCCCAAAACCGAAATGGTTCTCTTTGATTTATTTTCATGTAATTGTTGTTTACTTTAATACATTTTTGAATCTCCACGCGTCATTATGTGTTCAAATTATCCTCAATACATTTTGTAATTTTCGGTATTTATATTTATCTTAAGGAAGAAGTCGCACATCTTAACTCCATCTCTGGTTGAAGTATTAGCTCTGATAAACAATTAGCCGAATGGCAGAAATCACGAAATACTGTCAGTTAGACTTGGGTTCTGTCGCTTGTAGTTAAACGGTTTGGCTGAATTAGGCTTTCGAGATTTTCCTCATGTTTAACAAAAAAGGCGGAGAAATTCTTCTAGAAAGCCCACGTGAAGGCCTGCTTTTCAGATACCAGGTAGTCACAGTACACTTCGCCACAATGAAATAAATAAACCAATCCAAATACTTTACACAATTATTTTAGCTCTCAATATACCGATAGAGTGCTGTTATTACGGCATTTGGCATATTACCTTTTGTACATTATATTATTTTACTGATTTTTCTTTGTATTGAAAGCAAAATTGCAAGAATTATTTTAGTCATTCATTCTTCTGTCTTAAATAAGTTTTTTTAACATAGACTTCATTATCTCTTTTGAATACCTAGATTTTTATAACAGTTAACATAGTCCTGTATAAACATTTTCACATATTTTAACTGTCAACATACCAAACGAGTATAAAGCCGCGTTTTAATCCTTAATCAGCTCGAAGATTTGAGTTGATTTTAACCAGTTTGAAGGTTTAGTTTATTAAGTAAATCTTAAACCTAGTCTGCAACTTTAAACCAAAACATTGGGTGCAAACCCTCTCTCTTAAGTCCATTATTAAGTGAACTATGTGTCTGATATTATAGGATTGAATATCAGTACAGCTTTTAGCAACGTTCAGCGGGTGTTACAATGCGAAGACTAAATATCAGACACTTTTTGACAGAGATCAGTTAAGTCACAATGTCAGGACAGAATATCAGTAAAATCTTTGTTAAGTACCTAATACTGTTGAGCCCTTAGACTATTATCAAGCAGGAGACGTGAATCCCTCCCCGGGACTCGAACCTGAACCTCTCGAATACGCGCCGAATGTGCTAACTGTTACATCATGAAACCATGCAGAAAGGAGGAAGGAGATAATATTTAGTTTATAATATAAAGATTGAATATCAGTGCAGTTTTTGAGAAACATCATTGAAGACTACAATGCCGAATGTAAAGTCACAAAAATCTCTTAAAGCAGGATTAAATATCAGTGCATATTGAATAAAGTCCTTTTGAGGTTACAGTGTCAAAGCTGAATATAAGTACAGTAATTGGGACAGATCAAAGGAGGTTAAAATGCTATGCTTTCATTACTATTAAGTAATGAAAAGGTCTTGAAGAATCATTTGTACGGTATTCAAACGGTCCAGATGCATCAACCCTATCGGAGGTAGAATGAAATATGTTTTCTAAATGTTGCAAATGTCATGGTGATAACTGAATTACGTAAGCAAGTTACGCCTTTTGGTCTCGCCTTTCTCTTAACAAAGTCCTCAACACAGCAGCGGGGCGACATTTCTGACGGGACAATTCATCATTAATAACAGATATTTATGCCCGCCCTACAGAGGATTTGGTTCGGTTTGAGCCAGCACCCAGCGTAGGAGCAAAAGAATGCCTCGATGAAGATACTGCGAAGTCGGAACAACTATCCATTGCAGCGGAGCACGACAAATGTCTTGTTTGCAGAAAATCATAGGAAATTCTGGCAATTTGTGACATTAATTTAAACAAAAATAGTGTAAGGTCAGCTCCTGATTTAATGGGACGAAGCCAATGGCTTTCATTTGAAAGCAGTTAAAAACCCAGGGAAGATGTATTACCATATTATAATTAATAGAAAAGTACTGTAAACCATTTACCTGCATTTCCAAGCAGTTAAATCCGAAGAGTAAGTTTATTTGGTTACGTAAATTAAATCACTATTTAAAACAAAAAGACACACTGTAAATAGCAGAAGAATAAACGTCATTAGAAATAAAGAAACTATCATATTTTCTCTTGTGTTTTCACCCTTTTTTACTCATTTTATCGAATGAAAATCGAGAGGGGAAAATTATGTTAACCCTGTAATTTCTGAAGTACGCGGTTCAGTAAGAACGTAACAAACGAAAAATATTTAAGGGTAACCCACCGTTTTATAGTATTGCTTATTTAAAAGAAACTTACATTACAATAAGATTACATAGCAAATAACATTAGCGATATCTAATATGATATTTTCTTTTCTACTTCCTGAATTTTGAATATCGCCCGCTATTATTTTTGTTCATTGCTACTCCATAAGCTTCAAATCATTTAAGGCTGCTGAAGCTGCTATCTGTGCCGTCTGGTACACTTTGTAAGAAGTCTCCGTCGTCATCATTGTCATCGGCTTCATCACTGTTCAGTTTATCTTCTTATGTGCAATGATTTTCAGAACCAAATTATGAGCATAATATATCCCCGTTTTCATGAAGCTATTCACTACTACTCATTGGCCAATCAAAGTCCATGCACCCAAAATCCAAAAATCCGCAAGCAAATCAATTAGTAAAAAAAAAATCACTAAGTGGACGAATATATTTTAAAATTTAAGGAAACTCGCTTTCTGAATTCTGAGGAAGAAAGAAGTTGTCTGAATATTTAAAGCATTTTCAAAATCTTGGGCTAAAATATAGCGTTATTAATGATGTGCCCTATGAACTACTATCTTTTGTGAGTCCATTGGAATGCATGGCTTTCGATGTCAGATTGAACTTGGTCCTCAATAAGAGAAAAATTGACCTTAGTTCTATTGAACTCTGTGCTATTACCTTAGAAACTATTAACATTCGTTTTCCTTCTGACGAGCAGCTTCACTTCAACACTGCTGTGTCTCTTTTGGACTTTGCTCAGGGTGCTGATGCTAGTATTTTTAGTGACCTTTTTTCATTTACCTACATGTTGGCTTATTTACAACTCACTTTGATGGAGAACTCGAATATATTTTAATACTATATATATATAGCCTTGCAACAATTTGCTGCTCCTTTTACCCTCTTGACAAGCAACCAGAAAAATGGGGGTTTCTTTATAGAGAGTTGAAGAGAGCTCCTGAAAGGGATTCAGGTAAGGGTTGCTTTCCAGTGTGTACCATCATAATGCGGCTTCTACGAAAACGAGATGGCGGACTTTCTGGCAAAAAGGGAAACGATGTTCTCCAAACGTTTTTATAGAGACCTTCCTCTACATTCTGAAAAATTATAAGTAAAAAGAATTTTCAAGCAATCGTTTTTGTCATGTGGCTTCCCACGCTTTCATGTTGAGCCCTAGAGTGTGCTTTATGGTACTCACAGTGTTCCAGACTCCTTCCATAATTCACCTGAATATGTTCTGTATAATTCCAGGCAAGTCTTGACTGCTGCCTGGACATGTGTTCTGAACTAAATGATTTGATTGTATTGTTAAAAAGTATTGGAGAGCTTGTCGCCTAATGACTGATGGTCAATGCCCTGGCATTTCTTTAATAATAATAAAATCTTGCTCTAAAAACGTTAAGGGGAAATATAGGCGAGTTGGAAATGTTTGAGGTTAAGTATGATCAGTTATAAATGGCATTAAAGTATAATAATTGTGAGAACTTAAAAAATGTCCCTCAATTTACATACTGCCACGGATAAAAACACTATAAAATATGAAAAGTGCTAAATATGAAAACTATTTTTTCCTTTCTCCCGTTATATATAATTGGAAAGTATCCGACTAGCAATCGGAAAGAGTTCGAATCCTGGCGAGGAATAAGTTCACTTTTCACACTTCCTGCTCCGAAATATACGTAATTACTAATTTACTCTATAAATACTATGACATCATTGACCATTATTGCTTTGTCACATACATTTTCCATTTCATTTTTCATTTTGCGCTGGTTATTTCTGATAGTAATTTTCCATCGTATCTCAGTAAACAAATACAATGTTTGGTTTTTAGACAGGGCCTTGTTAATTTGCACCCAGTTGATCAGAAATTAACTGTATATCAGAGAGATATAACAGGAGGCAAAATACAATCCTGTCAAGGACAGATGAAAACGATTTGTATTGGAATTAAGATTTAATAGATCCTCTCTTGTGTGATAAGCTTTGTTAGATCGTAAGATATTGTTCCCTGCCATATAAACACCAATCATAATTACAGAACACAGAAATTATTTTTATACCCGAGGCATTTCATACAAGTTCCAGAAACTTCAAGAAGCTTCTCTTTAAAATTAGTCAATATTTAGTTTTTTTTCATTTCCATTTATCAAGTAAAATGACGCAATATGAAATGCAAAGGTGAAAAGGGCGCAGATACTAATAGAAGAGTTAACACAAAATCAAATTCCCGCCATTAGAAAATGATTAAATTAATTCTAAAAATAAAATGATGAATTATAATTAAATTAGTTGATATGATTAAATTAGTTCTAAAATTATATGATTAATAATAATAATAATTATTTGATTAATTCTATTATAAATTAAATTATATAATTTATATGAATAAATTAGTTCTAAAAATATATGAAATAAATTTCAAATATATTACGTCCAAAAGAGCGTCCTTTAACGTTTTGTGTGTTATTTTTTTAAAAATATCATGTTCTTCGCATTTAAACCATAAAATTCAATCCAACAGCAATATCGCAAAATATCTGAAAGAGCATATCTTTAGAATTTCTGATACACAGTCTTGCGCTATGGAGATAAAATGTTTTTTTTTCGTACAGTGTTGCCATTACTCACTTTGAAATCGTTGATTTTCTTAATCAAAAATTCATAAATATTTTACAAAATATGAAACAGACAATGAAGCAAATTCCAAATTCCGAATTTGGGCTTCCAGATGCCCATATTCGGGTGAAAACGTACGTTTTTCGAAATTTGATGGCTGTAAGTACCGCTGTTTTATCCCAATGCCAGAAACGTACATACATTTATGGAGATTATTCATTATTTAATTTCTTTAAATTAATACAGGGTTGTAATATTTGGTAGCAACAGTTGGAAAAGTGAAACAACGTAGAAAATGAGTCAACGCAAAATGCCAAACCGTAATTAATAGCCCTGAGCTAATGCTCCTTGGGGCTAATAACATGAATACATTTTAAGGGTGAAAGCCCAAACATTCACAAAAATCTTTTGATTTTTGATCAAAAGATTTTTGGCAATGGACTCGAAATTTCAGATCGCAGCTGTCAGAATTTTAAATTAAGAAATGAACTTACTATTAAAAATCATTGCGTTTAAGTTACATTCCCCAATTCTACAACAGAAGCAAAATTAAAGAAATTCTGGACATATTTAATCGGACGTCACATCTACCGTCAAAACAGCTCTGGCTGTTCTCGGGGAAAGCTAATATTGTAATAGGATAGCTTAGAAACCAGGCTACCTTAAAGGAGTTAAATCTATCTTTATCTGATCTCTATAAAGTAAATCAAAAGTATGGATGACTTGCGGTATCTTCTAGGACACAACGTAAAATTGGGGCAAAAAAATGACACCAAGGAATATAAACATTATATTACGGTATGATAACCGTACTGCATATTTTCGTAGTGATATGAAAATTTTAAATCTGTAAAAACTCGGTATTCTCTGGAATATTTTCTTGTTTTTAGATCTATGAACCAAATCTGTAAAAACTCGGTATTCTCTGGAATATTTTCTTGTTTTTAGATCTATGTGCCAAACAATAAACTTCAAAAATTACTCTTAAAATTAGGCAAAAAAGCGACACAGGGATTGGCATAGATTTTTAATAAAACCCTATCGACTGCAAAACTCATTTCGCAAATTCTTATTCAAGAGCAAAAAAGCGATAATCTCTTTTTTAGGAACGCAAAGAGCAGAACAAAGCAAAAATGAACACAGAGTCACATCAATAGTAAAGCAATAAAATGATTATCTCTCCTGCAATCTTTGCAAAAATATTTTTTACTTTTGAAGAAAAGGCACTTAGTAGGCTTGTTCCAGCCTTTTCTGAGCCTTAGGCGGTCAATATAATTATTGGAACTCTGTGTAAGTTAAACACATTTATATATTAAATCATAATATATTTTGAAATAATTTATTAAAAATGCAACATTTTTACCATTTGAAGTTTGCTATAAATGCAACATATTCTAAATCTGCGTGCCTCTCGTAAGGTTTAGTTGTCGGAGTACTGTAATTTTTTGGCATCGCAGTGTAATTCTTCAGAACTGATTCTTTCTATAAGCACAAATGAGAGAGAATTAAAATTCTATTGACTTAAACTTCAAGCAAGTTTCACGTAAACTTCTCTCTGCTGTAAAATTCTCTCCGCTAGAGCTACTGATACCGGAACTGTTACAACTTTCGTATAAGATACACATGCCTTGGGTCGTATGTCTTATAAAGTAAGTGTACATGTGAATGTAAGAAACAAATTTTTGATATTTTGGCCACTTCTGAAAAGAAATCCTGTAAATTCTATCAAAATGTTAAATCAATATGCTCCACCATTTCTTCCATTATTAATATCACAGTCATATTATCATAGCTGGGTATAGTACCTCCAGTTGTCTTTTGCATTGAACAAATTACAAACTTTGGTAATTCTTCACTAATCAGCTCTTATCCAAGTTTTTATGATTATAAATATATGACAAGTATACGTGGACCATATTGAATTCATCAAATATATGCTTCACAGAAGGAAATGCTTAACAGTGAAATCTTTGAAGACTTTGAGGGTCTTTGAGAGTGCTTTTCTGGCTCTACTGAAGTTTTATCGGAATATTCATAACCAAATATTCTTTTCATTTTCGAATTCCAGTGATTTTGAATACATGATCCGAAGCTAAGGATTTTGAGGGGATATTAATTGTTGCATAACATTCAGCAGAATCATGAGCATCATCTATTGCAGTCTCCACTGAAGTCTACTGTTCCTGTATGAAACAAGAACTTCTCACTCGCTACTTAGCCGATACCTTTTCTGCTCTTGAAACTGAGAAAAATTGTTTTTATATTTAGACCAATCTCAGGTCGTTTTTATGCATAATTATAAGTTTTAAACTGACATGTTTCTTTCTAAAAAAGTACTCCAGAAAAGTGAGGAACAAAATCTTAATTGGGTTATAAAACAAAATGTATGCCAACTGCTTTCCATTTAATGAAACCTCTTGCGTTGAATTTAGAACGCCAATGATTCGGAATGGATTTGATGATGCAAAATTATCAGCTAAACTTTTATTCAATAATATTAGGCGCTGAAATATCACACTCAAGCTTTTGATCACAGGCACACATGAAACATATCAAATTACATTTCGATATATGAAAAAAAACACGCAAATAATCCGTCAAATTTCCTCCTTAAAACCTTCCGGCTAGGCAGCATACATACGGCCTAGAATATTTTTTGTGATGTCTCTAAAAACGTATAAATAATCGTGCATCTTAAAATATATCCAAGAAATTAAGGCAATATATCAAAAATACATAAATTAAGGTATAAAGTACCAAAGTGATTTTGACATTAAAGTCAAAAAATAATTCTTTCTCACGGTAGGTTTGGGAAATTTGTGGTTTTTTAGAAAAAACCCAGCTTTGTTAGAGTGTTGAAAAGAATGTTCGATTCCTGGAAGTTTATCCGAAAAAGATTTTATTGTAAATTTACTAAATTTTCAACAAATCGCTGCTACATTATTCTTCCAATGAAAATACTTATACAGAGGAAGAAACAAAACTACGATATATTTATCAGTAACAGATCCAAATGCATTTATTTAATAAAATTTCTTCCAAGAAACAAAATGAAATTGAGACTTTTAAATTAATTAATACTTCGGAAATTATGAAGAAACAATGTTCGCAATGTTACGCAAGGCTACTTAAATATGCATGAATTTATCAAAAAATAGTTAAAAATAGCTTTTTTAAATTATTTTATATATTAAATGAAATCTAAATAAACTCTAAATTATGAATTTTTTGTTAAGGAGAACGGAATTATTTTACGATTAATTTATTAATTATTTAACTACATCAAAACGTTTAAATTATAACAATAGTTTAAATTTATTACCTAAAGTATTAATGATATAACATAATGACATTTTTTCTCACGATTTTCGAGCAATATTCTCAACGACTGTTTAATGCAGTATCCACGTTCGTCGGTAGCCTGTAAAATCGTTATTCAAATTGATTACAGTCATAAAATTAAGAGTAATTCGACAAAAGCTTTTATCTGGCAGTAACAGTTAATAATTAGATGCAATCTAGGTAACAACAGAAAGCGATAACAAAATGTCAAGTGTCTTTCAAAATATCAAGTCTTTCGTTTTCAAAAACAAATATTATTAAAATATTCCTAGTAATAAAATAATTTATTGAAGAACTACTAATCAGTAATTCACATAATAATTCGGAGCTTAGAAAGGCTAGCGGACATCTTTTAGCAGATGTTTCTAGTCATAAATTTTGTTTTAAATAAAAATACATCACAATTATCATCGCATTCGGAAATCATTACATGTTCAGCAAAATATGTTAGCAATTCTATATTTGAACTGAACATGGCAGGATGCTACAAATTAACGAGGTTCTGACAGAAATTTAATTATTCGTCATTTTAAACATTGAAAAATTATCCCAAATATACAAACAGTTCTTGATGTATAGCGTTCAGCTATCTTTGATGTAATAAAACTATGAAAACTTTGCAGAACTGCTGAAAATGCAATGAAGTTTTGATCACATTTTAAGCTACCTAACACTAAGGAATAGGAGATTTAACCCATGAAAACTCTATTTATAGAGTTTTCTGATAACTGATATTTTCAAAAGCTAGTGCTGTAAAACCCCAGCATAATCTTCGGACTTGAGCCAGTCAAACCAGGTATGGAAAGAATTGAAAAGAATAAGGAAATATGATATTTCATCTAAAGCTCTACTAAAAGCAATTCATATGGAGAAATAGATAAAAAAAATGGAAGTTTCCGACGTGGAAATGTTAATTAAATCCATGCCAAAGCATGTGAAAGTGTAATTTTAGTTACAGAGCATTCAAAGAAATATTAAATACCCCGTATTTTGATGTTTTCATCAACTGTTAGATCAAAGTGTACGAATACTTGTGTGAGTTCATTTTCAGGACGTTTTGAATAATTTCTTTTTATCAAAAACATTTAGAACAACCTTTTTCAAAACAAACATATTAAAACATTTTTTAAAGAAAATCCTGCATTTTCATGCTTTTATAAATTGTTAGTTCAAAGTATCCCAATACTAATGCGAGTTCATTTTCAGGACGTCTTGAATAAATTATTTCTTCTTAACCAAAAACATTTTGAATAACCTTTTTCAAAACAAACACATTAAAAAGGAGTTTCAAGAATAATTAAGCAAACATTGAATATCCCGTTATTTTCATGTTTTTCTTAAATGTAAACTGTTGGTTCAAAGAGTCCGCATACTTACGTGAGTTAATTTTCGGAGAATTTTGAATAAATTATTTTTTTAACAAAAACATCTTGAATAACATTTTTCGAAACAAGCAGATTAAAAAAAGATCGAAAGACACGTGAAAGAAAAATAAAGACTATTTCGCTAACATTTAATAACTGATATTTGCAAATATAACCGAAAAACAGAAGTATTCGAAAACAAACATGAGTGATGGTATGTACAAAATGCTGCTGTAAATTATTTCAGATCAGAAAATTGATTTAAGCTTCGCTTACTGGTTTAAGCGTCAGTTTAGAGCCTTTTATATTAGACTAAACTTCAAGCAGTTGCGCTGCAATTCACCGAATCACACAATTAGTTAATTCTGCCACATTCAGTTATGCATCATCATCTTTTAATAGAAATATGATCAATACGTATACTCACTGGAGCAGTTCTTGCAAAATGAAATTCTAAATTTATAATAATAATAAAAAATAAAATTCTAAATTTTTAGCTTAAAAGAAACTAAAAATTGTATTCCAAAAGCAAATTGAAAGCAAAAATATTATCAATTAAACCTCTATGTACACTTTCTAGATAAGGATTTCGCTTTCGTTTTATCTTTGGCATAGTTGTCTGGATGCCTATTAGCTCTCATGTGAACATGATTAGATAATAATGTTATTTCTACTTTGTGAACCAAGAAATGGAAGTTTGTATGTAATGTGTATTTCATGGAATTCTGTAACATAATATTTTCATCGGTTTTGGTAATATTATTTTATCAGCGTTATCAGTATAGTATACAAATACACATATGTGTGTGTGTGTGTGTATGTATAAGAAATATAAAAAATCTGATGTGGACACCATGTGACTTCCTTCTACGGGGAAATAAGTTTCAGCAAAAAACCCGAATATAAACAAAGATCCCGAATATCTCATTCAATCAATTCAATTCTCACTTCGCGGCAAGGAAAAATGCATAAAAACTCAAAAATTCTTCATTCAAAATTGTAAAATACAGAAAAACCTAAAACATCAAATATAGTTAAAAACCGTTCAAAAACAATTTTAGATTAAAATTAGAATTTAAATTAATTAAAATTAGGCACAAAAACAGATTTTTCGGTGCACAAAACTTTAGGCCCTACTCGGCAAAAAGGCACTGAAGTTGGTGCAGAAACTGACTTAATTCACTATGCTGCTAAGTTTCAAATGTCAACAAATGCCGTCGCCGTTAGATAGGTGGAATTAAAGCAACTTTTAAATTGTTGATAATTGCTATGCAACTATTGCATGCAGATTAACTAAAGGCATAAAAGCCTTAATCGGGAAATAAGAATAATATAATTTAATAATTTTTAAAGCAAAAAATGCAGAGGTTTCCAATATATAAGAATAAAATCTTAGCCCACCGAGCCGGGTAACAGAGTGGGTATATATATACATATATCTATACATTTTGGTAAGGTCCATTGCAACCAAAAAGGGACGGGCACATCTACATGTCATAACAGTCCCATTTAGAAAGTTTCAAAGTTCTGAGGCTACACGTTTTTGAGTTATCCGAGATATGTACGTACGTGCAGGCGTCACAAAAAAATCTCTTCTGAATCCATTTTAAATCCATTTCACAATCCATTTTGTAAAAAGAGTCCGTTATTCTATCCGTACGTACAGATGTAATGCAAAAACACCGTTCAAATGGAATTGAGAATGGCCAAAATGGATATTTTCTTTGAAATACGATACCCGAAATTTTTCGTGATTACAATACTTCGTACAATAAAGTAAAAATATGTAAAAGGTAACTTATAATTTAAATTAGCAACAGCCCCTAAATACTTAATTTTAAATTGGTAGATCGTCTTAATTTTAACTTGGTATATCTGTATTCTAAAAATAGTAATATTTTTCTGCACTTTTCATTTCGAGACTAATCCATGTCATATGATTCTCACATAACGCTGGTGATATAAATGGAACTAAAACTCAAACAGCCAATAATAATTTAACAGCGACATTACTTATTCAATCAAATGCACTGAGAACTGAAATTAACTTATTCAGAATTACGATTTTATCCTAAACACAACAGCACTTCCTTTCTAGCTGGACTGCTGCCCGCTGCTCTCTTCTTACTGTAAAGCTATCAAAAATGTAAACATTTTGAAAGAAGATTAAATAGTGTGCCAACTTGCTTGCAGCCAAAACATGTTTAATGAAATAAAAATGATGATTTAATCTACCTTGGCTGCCAGTTGCTTATTCATTAATGATCAACATTCTATGGAATCAAAATTCCTGTCTTCATTGTGGATTCAACATTCTATCAATACTTCTACACCATTAGAATGACTGTCTGCTTTATTGCGCGAGTCACCCTGAAATTTTTTAGATAAAAATAGATTTTTAAAATTACATTTACGAAACTTTAGGAGCGTTCAGAATAATCTCCTACGGCATGAATGTACTTCTGTAACCGAATTTTCTAAAGAGTAAATGCCACAAACCATTCATTTCTTGGAATTGGGGGAAAATGCCTTTATAGCCTCATCAGTCTCCTCATCGGAATGAAAACGACTTCCACGTAAGTTATTATTTAGATTAAAAATGATTTAGATTAAAAAGATTTTTTTAGATGAAAAAATAACCAAAAGTCACACACAGCTAGATCCGGTGAATAGGGTATATATTCTATCGCTTTGAACAGTTTTTGTTCAAGAAACTCAACTTTCAGTCTTGCTGAAGAAGATGTATTGTCACGCTGGAATAGGAGTCCTCTAACATTCACTTCTTGAAGAATTTCTGGAAGACACTTAGTGGTATAGCAATTAGCTGTGACTATCTTCTGTCCATCCAGCTTGATAACTTTGACTAGTCCTGTATTTCTGAAGAAAACGGCATAGATTACTTTTTTTTCATGGCATGTTGTCCTTTCATCATTGTGGGCGTGGGATCATCTTCATAGACTTTAGTTTCTTGACGTATTGGAATATAAAAAAATGGTATTACTGATTCTGACACCCTTCACCTTTTGGTGCTCAGTTAAATTATGGAAAACACAACGGAAAAGTAGCTTTTTCATACGCAATTCTTCGTGAATAATTTTTTGTATGACCACAGATCCAGTGTTAAGTTCCTTCTGTAACAACATTTGGTAGATGCAGCGATTATCATCGATTAACATTTTACGTATGGCAGACACATTATCTTACTGCTGATAATTACTGCTGGATTACTGCTGATAATAGCCTTCCTGTGCGTTTCTTCATCCTGAAGAGAGTTACGACCTATACGAAATTCTAATCCTATACGAAATCTAAATTATTTAAATATAGTAGCACGAGATGGAACTTCATTTTCAAAGCTGTAGTTGTAGACGTTGAACGCATTCTTCTTGATTTAATCCCGCTTTAAAATGGCGCGATAATGTTCTTGTGGCAAATCCATTTTTTCTTCTGTCTAAAATTTATTTTACCCTAAACTACTTGCAAATGTCCAATCAAAACTCGTCTTCTAGGCTAAAATAGCCTATATTTTCAAATCTAATCGTTATTTATTTTGTAACTTATCGTCTGCGCGTACCTAAAAAATTTAAGAATGGCCTCCGTGCAATTTAGTCGACCGTATGTTACGTCGCGCTTTAACTGCAGTCTCTCTGTACTGCGACATTTGCAGCCCAGTCACTGCTCAGGATTAAAGAACTGTGACTTTGCTACACAATTAACACAAAGACTTTGCTATAAATAGGATCGAAGTGAAAACGCATTGCTTTTTATCACTTGCCCTTTTATCGTTACTTGAATTAATCTCATCTCTCGCTTCGCCTTCTTCATCATTGTCTAAAGTGTAAACTAAGTACACTGAAATTGTGGAGCGTGTTTAGCTACCGTAGGGTTGTGTCAATTTTAAGCAGAAGTATATTTCTGAATAACTGTTCCTGAAGAAAATTTTAAAAAAATGAAAGCTTTCCCAAAAGGGAGTTTTTTTAACGTTTTGTGTCTTACTTTTATTTATTAAATATCATGTTCTTCTCACTTAAAACACATAAAATTCAATTCAACAGCAATGTCACAAAATATATAAAAACAGCGTGTCTTTAAAATTTTCGATACACAGCCTCGTACGCTGGAGATAAAAATGTTTTTTTTCTTTACAATGATGTCATTGCTTGATTTGAAATCGTTGAGTTTGCTAATCAATAATACGTTTTAAAGTTTTATAAAACTTGAAAGAGATAGTAAAACAAATTCGAAATTCAAAATTCGGGCTTCCAAGTGCCCATGTTCCCTTGGAAGATTACGTTATTCAAAATTTGATGGCTCCAAGTACAGTTGTTTCTTCACAATAAGAGAAACATTCATGCAAATTCTTCATTATTTGTTTCTTTAAATATAATACATGGCGCTAATATTTGGTGAGAACAGTTTGAAAAGTGAATCGGCGCTAAATGCCGTTTTGAAATTAATAGCCCTTGTGAGCTTACACTCTTTGGACTAATGATGTTTTAACCAACAATCCAGTTGTGGTTTTCCGACTAGTCCTAAGAAGCAGTCTTCTCGATCGTGACTCAAGCGTTTGTAAACACTCACACACACACACTCTTATATATATATATATGTAATATTTCAGTTATTTTAACACATCATGGGTGAGTGGTGAGGCTATTCCTTTACACGTTTTGGCAGATGTTTGACGAAGCTGCGATGATTGAACCATGGAGAAAAATACAACTCAGGACTTTCACCTTTAGCAGCATATCTTTATTTTAATTTACAGCAGATGATTTAATTTAGAGCAGATTATTCAGTAATTGACCTACTAGATACGACTGACTTTAAACTTTAATACGTTATAACGTTCTAGCACAGAAAGAGGAGCATAGCGAAGACGTTAGCAGGATGAAGGCGAGAAGGCATCTGTGTATGAAAACTTATGACGCAGCATTTATAGTATGAGGAGGTTATGTAATAGGCGCGAATGTTCCAGAAGATACTGGTCTAGGGGAAGATCCTGAACTGCAGAAAATTAATTAAAGGTTGCTAGTTCGCAAAGAGCAAAGCCATCGTATTTTTTTTTTCTTACATCTTAAAGATATGCTGCTAAAGGTGAAAGTCCTGAGTTGTATTTTTCTCCATGGTTCAATCATCCCAGCTTCGTCAAACATCTGCCAAAACGTGTAAAGGAATAGCCTCACCACTCACCCATGGTGTGTTAAAATAACTGAAATATTACAGTTATCAATGAGCCGACAGGATCGATCTCCGCTGCTAACCCCAATGGATGTGTGCAGGCGATATTCAAGTGATGTGTTGAGCAAAAGTTTACTCCAATGAACTCTCAACAATTTCCAGTGACGGGACTGAAATAAAAATTAGGAATTTGATTTAATGCCGTGTGTTGAAAGTTCATTGTATCTGCTTTCCCTTTTTTTTTCTGTTTCAAGGCCGTAGTGTGACGACATTCTAATGCTGTGCTGTGCTTTTCTTGTAATTTTAGTGTGTGCTTGAAAAATATCTTCCGAGTGTCTCAATCTTCAAATATGGTGTTTTTCCAAATGTGAAACACATTTTAGTGAATTGAGAATGATTTTTCTTGCAAGATTTATTCATCGTCTCATTTCTAAGTCTGTGGTCTGAATTTTTTCTAAAGGTTTTATTTAGTGCAACTAAAAATATCATATTGAAATTACTAATCATTATTATTATATTGAAAATCTGAATACATATTGCTGTTTCTTAAAATTATAGTATTGTTTTATGAAAATGATATTAAAAATTCGAACTCTAATACTTTAGTGAGGTTAGTGAAGAAGATTTAATTGTTTTTCTGGAAGGTTGTTAACATTAATAAATTTTGAAATATGTGTTGAAAATTTTGAATAAGAATTTTATAATTATTCTAAAAATGAAGTGGATACAGAAATAAGTGAAATTAGTACAGATAAGTAATAATATGAAATTATGGTTAAATTATGGCATGTTAAAAATTTATGGGTTGCTGTAAAGTATAAAGTATGTTGAGAGAGTACTGGTTCCGAAACAGAGGCCTATTATTACCTCTGTACAGTTGTTCCTTTTACCCTCTTCATATAAGATAATGCTGAAGGCTCTCATTTCATGATTGAGTGCAATTTTTTTATATTATTATTATACTTTTTTATTATGGAATGTAGTAGTGCAGTTCTCAAAGGCCAGTTACTTATGCAAGGAACGGAGGCTTTTTTAAGTAACTGCCTAGGCACCCTGAGCCACCAGTGCAAAACACACTGGTTAGCTCAAGAGGATAGCCCTAATGATGGATATGTTTGTTTAGAAGTATTGCGAGGCCTTTCAGTTTGTTAAATTCAGAAATGCAAATGAAAGACAATATTGGTAAAACCATAATTTTAGCTATACTATTATCAAATTTATGATGTTAAAATATAAGTTATAAGAATGAAAATTAGATGATGTGTTCTGAAAATTTTGAAATTTATTTTGATTATTCAAAATCAGTAATGTGTGCAAAGGTTTTTCAACTGTGATATATTGTGTTCAAAGCTTTACAAAGACTTCTCTGAAGAATCTTCTAATTATGTGGACTGCAAAATACAAAAACGTTTAGACTGAATTTTTAAAGGACTCTAAAATATTATTTAAACAATTATATAAGTTAATATTTTCCAATGTATTTTTTGGTCAAAATTTCAAAATTGGTATTTTTTCAAATTATTTCTCTTCATTTGCTTTAACGCTTTTCCTTTAAAAAGACTTCTTTGTCGCTACGCCTTTCTTTCCTTGACGAGGGGGAATATGTAAGAAAAATAAAGAAAATGTCTAAGATTAAATTAACAACGTAAATTTCCCTTCTCAATTCTAAAAATAATAACCTCTCTACGCACTGCGTCATTTCTAGATTGATCCATGTCATATGGCACTTACATAATTCTGATGATGTAAATGGAACTAAAAGTCAAGTAACCAATAATAATTTTACAGAAGTATTAACTATCCAATCAAAATGCATTGTAAACCAAAACTAACTCAGTCTGAATTGGGATTTCACCCTGAACGTAACGCACTTGCTCTTTACGCTTCGGTCTAATTGGACTGCTGTCTGCTACTTTCTTCTGTCTTACTGAAAATTAATCTAAAATGTGAGCTATTTTGGAATAGGCACATTTCATGTGCCAAGTTGATTGTGGCCACAACAAGTGGAAATAAAAAATGAAGATTTAATCTGCCTTCGCCTCCAATTTCCTATTCGTTATAGATCAACACTTCTACGACGTTAAAATTCCTGCAGGTCATTACTTCAGACTTTTTTATTTATTATTTCAGATATTCAACATAAAATCTGCAACTAATTTAACTATTTATAACGTTCTAACTATTTGCAATACATAAATTTATAATTTGAAAATAACGTGAAAACAATCCATAGCATTGTTTTGAAATTACTCATCTTTTTAACGAAGCCGCTGCAATTAATTCAACAAGTAGAACAGTGATGCATTGTATTTGACAGAATATGCTTTCAAAAGGTTAATATAAAAAGCGTTTCTAGTTTTCACATTTGTAATTCTTCCCGTACGATATAAGTGGGTACGCAAAAAGTCAAACTGAATTCAGAAAAAAAAGAAAATAAATGACTCCCAAACTGCTGAAAGAAACTCTTTATAATCCCTGTACTCCTCATAAACATAGATCAGGAAAAAAAAACTTTTTCACTTAACCTCGTATATTTAAATCTCATCTGTAAACGTACATCGGGAAAGAAGACAAGTGAAAAATCGCGATGGGTGAGAACTATTTATTCTGGAACAGAATCTCCAGTATTCAACGCAGCTGGTGCAGAAACTTTCAGAAAAGATACACAAGATGAAATTTGAGTTTGGGATCTTTCCAGAATGATGCCAGAGTTGCTTCCATCCGTATCTCAACGACAGGACGAAAACAAAAGCAACGTTCAATCTAGAAGAAGTTTTTTTTTTGAGGGAATTAATTCCAAATTAGTACAAATTTAATAGAGATTCTTCATAAAATATGTGTACTTTCATATGTTACTGAACTATTAATCATATAACGGATCCTTTAAATGCTTTACGGAGATTTTTCTTTACCCATTTGAAGGCAACAAAGGCACTTTGCTCAAAATTTCAGAATTAGATGCCGAAAGCATGCTCAAAAGCAGATCTTTGAAGTTTTATTTTACTACATTCAAGTCCTCGAAGTTCTAATGTACTCGTTATACACTACGCATGTTTTCATTACAGACGCTTACAAAAGTGTCTAATTATGTACGATTGTGTATTGTTCCTATTCAATTAACTTCTTGGTCCGTACTGAGATTGGCTCACCAGCGGCCGAACGGTGAAATCACTTAACACAGGCAATTCGACTTGAAACTCGATTCTAGGCTAACGGGCTGGCTGTATGGATGTTTTCTTGGTTTTTCCCATGTGTAATGTGTCCACAAACCAATTTCCCTTGTGAAGTACTCCATGAAGGCATTCTTCCCTTAGATAGACAGCATGAGTGTACTTTGCTGCATTCAAATAAACCAAAACAATCCTACCGAGATTTCCAAAACCATATATAGCCCCGTCTATTAAAGACACTATGGACGCAGCAGAAGGTTTAGACAAACTTCTTCGCATAAAATTTGAACTTTGTAATATCTGCATATTAAGGTTACAGTGGGACAGCTCAAGTAAGTGCAAGAGCCAGACAGGAGAAGGGCTAAAAGAACCTTTTATTAGACGCTTTAAAAATTCACAATGCGTCGACTTGACGCTAAAAGACTGCACCTCGTTTGGGCAGCAACTCAACTAACAAGAATTAAACTTAAAACTCAATAATATTAAGACAACAGTAGCCTTTTCCCCAGGGCTCAGCTAATCCTGCTACCTAAAACCGCGTCGAAGTCTCGTGGCAGCAAAGTAATAGCAATTACGCCACTTTCAACAGCAATAAATGCAGAACCAGAAGCTCACGCTACAAAGGTACAGTGCTTGCCCACTCTGTAGGAGAAGAGGAGTGGGAGACCCTCGGACCCTTCTTCCCAGGGTGCAATCCATTAAAATTGGGAGCGAAACTGAGCTAAATCGCACTGTTACCTGTAAGGTACTCAAGGTTATTGACAACAGGCGTAAACTTGCGCTCCTTTCCACAAGGAATATCGTCGGCTAGGGCTGACTAGCAAGTGATAAGTGAGTATTAGCAACAACATCAACAAAATTCAAAGCAAAAAAAATGCGCAGCTGACAAGCACTAGCTCTATGCTGAGCTAATTCTGAGAGTAACTCAGCTGGCAGAATGCTAACGCCGGTCTAAGGGAATTCTTAAAGCTGGGAGGGAGGGAACAGCCCAACTGTCAACATAGCTGCCAAAGCTCTCTTGAACTTTCAAGAAGTCTGTTCTTATATACATGTATTTCATTAATTAACCCTAAACTCTACAGCTGTATTACTAAGGAGAAAAGTGTTACCACTCTTCATGGATAAGATGTGAGAAATATCTTTCCAGAAAGCATTTTATCTCTCTTTTTTTATATGTTTTATTTTAGTATGTTACCCAAACTGTGCTTAATCCTGATTGTCCAGATTCCTAAATCTCTTTATTGATAAAACTGAACTCATAGGACGATTTGCCTGAAGAAAAAAAAACGTAACACGTGGAGTGTGTTGATATATCACTATAGTTAAAACTGTAACTAAGAACATTTGAAATTCAGATTTATTTCGATTTGCTTCATTACAAAATTTTCGAAAAAGGTGAATGGGGATTAGCGGTTCCAATGGCGAAATCCTGCTGGTGACGGATTATCGTCCAATGCCTTTTTAGTTCGGGCGCCACTGTAGAGACATTACCTTTATTTGAAGCAGGAAATTGAAGAAATCCTCAGTGCTCTGGCTGGGTTTCGAACTCCGGGCTTCCCGAATAGGCATCCAGCGTGCTTCCGGCTACATCACGAAGGCATGCGGAAAGGAAGGCGAAAATACCTTGTCAGAATATATGTAAGGAAATATTGAAAAAAATGTTTGAAAGGTTCAGATTTTAAAGAGAGAAAAAAAGCTTTTTTAAAGTTTAATTTGGTTTAACAGAAGAGATTATCAATCGAGATGGCCCAGATAGAATAGCGAAATTTTTCTTTTTTTTTTGGGGGGGGGTTACTAGATTAATAAACATTTAGACTGACATGGAAATGTTGTGCATTTCTGTATATGTGAAAAGTGAAAAATACATAATGTACATAAACATATGTGATGTTTTTAATTAGATATAGCATGAATTAAGTATTCTTTTACTTAAATCGATCAGATTAAGAAGTAAAAACATAATATTTTTAAAAAATGCATCTATTGCTTTAAACAACTCAGTTTGCTAATCCATAACAGAGAGATTCAATTTGAAAGATAAATATCTTACATTTTATCGAGTGGCAACACATCGATTGGAAAGTTAAGCGATGCATTCACAATGGCACAAAAATCGAAAATCGGACTAGAGCAGCAATGGGCAACCTTTTCGGGAAGACTGCCATTACCTGAGAAAAAGAAAGTTACGCGTGCCACTTTCATCATTTCCAACATACTAAATAGTATCAAAATGGTGGGAAAATGTTTATTTATAGGTTAATTATGGGATTTTTTTATGTAAGTCTGAGTAGTGGAGATTTAAAAAATAATATAATAATACATATAATGAAATGATATAATAATATAATGATACACAAACGCAGGCAGTTAAACTGCAAATTTAATGTAGCAAATAAAGGCTTCCAGTTTGAATTTTAATATTTTACCTTGGACCTTTTATCGTCGTCCAAGTACTCATAAAATTATCTATACATGTTTTTACGGCATTCAATGGTAATGCAGTATTGTACATATCGAAAAATGGTTTGGCCATTTACTTTGAGATAATTAAACATTCATAAAAATCTCAAATCCATTTGACATCCAAATGCATGACTACTGCTCCTCCAACTATCTAGACTTTGCATTTTTACCGAAACTTTTGTACTTTCTTAACCGTTTCAAAATTATTACACAATAAGAAAAAATGTCCTTTTTTAACAATGAAATTATTTAAACGTATTGCGTTTTCGGTATCTAATTTGTGTCAATAAATACTATGCTGGCTCTTAAAATCCATGAAGTAAGAATGCAATTTTTCCGACTTTTAACGCTCTGAAATTATAACAAAACATCACTTCTTATTCCTGTGAGCGGCATGACCGGCTTCATCCGATCATGAGATTTTTTGTCACTTGGTTGATATTGGCTTATAATTTAAGATATTTTGCTTTCTTACTTTCTTTAATAATATAAACGCCATCTTAATGAACGTAAGTTTATGAAAATAGAGACTAAAATAAGTAACTATGCAAATTTAACTGAAAAATATTATTTAAATGCAGATCTAGAACAACCTTTGGGTAAAAACTGCAGCGAGACAGGGGTATGTATTGACATGCCTCTTGTTAAACACTGCACTCGAAAAAGTTATTACAGATTCTAGGATCAATACTAGATGAAATACTTTTAATAAGACTTTTCACTAACTGCCTTATGCAGATTATATTTGCATTGTTGCCCGTACTGTTCCTGCTCTTAAAGAAGCATTCCTGGCATTGAAAAAAAAAGGTGCAAAGGGTTTAACCCAGTGATTCTCAACCTGTGGGGCGTGGCCCCCTAGGGGGCGCAAGAATATCCAAAAGAAAATATTATTTAAAAAAATTGATAAATTGACTGAAAGAAAAGCACACATACACATAGAAAACAAAATACATTTCAACATATTTAATAATTAACTTATTAAAGTAAAACAACTTCTAAATCAAAACTTACTTAATCAAAACATACCAAATTAAAAACAAATTTAAGAATTATTAGTGACTTTCTTGGGCCTGTCTTGCAGAGCAAAGTTTTTCGAAAGAAGGCTTTATTAGAACTAGCCACTTTCAGTTCTGTTTCTATATTTAGCGGAGATCTATAATTTGTCTTCAAAGAAGTCACAACAGAAAATCCAGTTTCACAAAGGTAGGATGTTGAGAATGGTAATAGAATGGGAAATACCCTTGTTTTTAGTGCAGAAAAATAATCCTCTACTCCTGACCAAAATAATGAATCTCTAATCCAATCGTAACTTGCTATCAGTTTGTCGTTGGGAAGAAAATACTTTTTTTAATTCTTTGCCAGCATGGCTAAATGACTTTCAGTAGTTACAAAAAACAACTTTTACATGTTCTTCTTCAGCCTTGTAAATTTTAGTATAATCATTCACATTTAAAAACATTGTTAGGTTTAATTTCTGCTCCACTGCTTCGTCTGGCTTTTAAACGTACCGGAAAAAGGCCTAAAAGACACACCTGGGACCGATAGCCCCGTAAGTTCTGCCAACTATTTTTTCTTTGTTAAGAATAAAACCCTCTCTTGCATATGGCCCTGATGTATTACCAGAAAAACATATACATCTTGAATTTTTAGCAAACTGATTGCATGAGATGTGTATTAAACATTTGTTAAAACATAATTTATATTCCCCTTCTTAACCACCACCATAACTACATAAAACATTATATAAAAATTCTACAATAATATAAATAAGTCCATGCCATTTCTGATGAATCAACATTTTTTAAACATTTTCTTACTTGATAGTCTGAGTGATTCTCTTTCTGAAATTTTGAAATGTTATGATACTTTAGGTAATCTTCTGAGAAAATGCGTCAGCAGTCATATCGCAGCCATTTAACTTGTAAAGCAAAGTCTTTGAGCTTCGTTTCAGACATAAGATTAAAACATAATATAAAAAATTACAATGAAATAAGCAATATCCCTTAATATAAATATTAATTATCCTAATAAATTAATTAAACAATTTACCTTTCCAAAAAGAAACAATTTTTCAATTTCTTAAACTTTTCAATTTCTTAAAAAAAGTGACATAAGAAATACGATGAAAAGCGTTGCCAAACCCATATTTCTAAAAGAATGAAACTATTCAAAATGATGCGATTTCATCAAAAATCTGTCAACATTAATAAGAATGAAAAATTGTTGCCAAAACCATATTTTAAAATATGTGAGATATGATAAGTGTATTCGGAAGCTTCATTTAAAAAATTTTTTAAAAAATACAAAATATTACTATTTTTCCGAAATTCTTCTTGTAAAAGGAGTCGGAAGGATTAAAGTTTAACGTGCCCAAAAATGATAGGAAAATAAACAGTACATTTTTTAAAATAAATTTTAGAAAAAAATTCCGTTGCAAAGGTGTTACGCTTACTTTGCTAAATAAATTCGTATTTAATCGATTTATTGAAATACGAAATTTATTTTACGTTCGTAAAATAGCTAAGTGCCTGCGTTTCATGACGATGTGAAAATGAAATGTATAGAGCGAAATCTCGCTTTCCTGTAGCCCATTATGTCTCAAAATGACGCGATTTGGTCACAAAACATAAAATAAAAAAAATTGTAATTCGAATTTCGAAAAAATCGCTTCGAGATGCACTGGCTCTTCGAGGTGCTCTAGATACACCTATGTACCAAATTTCGTGGCCCTGGGTCTATTAGCTTACTCGCAACACGAAAGAAAGACACACACTTTTTCTCTTTTCTTTAGTCATGCTTCTGTTTTATTTCTTTTGTTATTCCCAATTTCTAAATTTAGCTCATGAACGGTTGAGAATGAACGGTTGAGAAACGCTGGTTTAACATATATGTTAACGAAAATAAAATTAATATATGCGTTGTTTAAAATCTGACTTAGTAATTTAGAAATTAGTACGTATAAATTTGAAGAGAACCTACAGTTTCACTTACTTGAGAGTGGAGATGGATTGTAAAAAGGAAATAACCTCTGAAATCCTTGAAGTAATATCAATAGCTGCAAATCGATGTTTTCATGGGTTGAAGAGCTACTTAAAAATTCAACTATTCTCGAGTAAAGAACAAAATTACTTAAGGTCTGTCCTGATTTATGCGTCGGAATTTGAGCACTAACTTTACATGCTGTGGAAGGTTTGGGGACTTTTGAGAGAAGCATATTGCGTTGCATACTTGGTAGGGTTTGTATGAATGAATCGTAGAGAAGAAGGTTTGACTTACAGCTACAGACAGCCTGATGTAGTAAAAATTTTCAAACCACAGATACTTAAATGGGCTGCTGGCCAGAATGCATGAAGATAGCTGATGTAAGAAAGTGTTTCCGGCAAAGCCCATGGGCGCTAGAACTAGGGGAAGCCCCGGGCAAGGTGTATCGATTATGTTGAAAATGACCTAAACTTCCTAAAGGTCAAAAACTGGAAAACAGATATAATGTATTTTCTTCCTCCTTTCTACATGCGAGGTGTAACGGTTAGCACAGTCGGCGGGTATTCGAAAGGTCCAGTTTCGAGTACCGGGGAAAGCATTGCATATTTTTCATGTCTTCTACTTCAAAAATGCTAATGACTCTACAGTGGCACTCGAACTAAAAGGTGGTGGATGCTGATTCTTCACCACCAGGATTTGGCGAGTGGGTCCCTTAATCTCCCACTCGCCCAAAAATGGCCTATATTCGTACCATAATAGAAAACAAATTTAGTTTCCTTTGATTTTAAAAAAACATATCTTAATTTAATGTATATTAAAACATTATAAGCTTAAAATTTCAGTTAAAGTTTTAAAACTGAAAGATTTAAACAAGAATCCTACCGATTTTTAACTTTAAGGGGAAAAAATAGTTGTGAATTTGTAGCATTCATTATTTTAACTAACCAAGTTATTTTTAGTTTGAACTTTCCTATCGATATCTCGAAGTTTCAGTTGCTGCCCGAATGTAGCGCGAGCGAGATATTTATGCAAATCGCGTATATCTGATAGCAGTTTAAAAGGCAGGAGTTAACGAGGAGAAGAGGAGTCTTGGATATATCGCCGTAAGGCTGTGCGCGCAAAGATTTCTTCTGTCTAGTGAAAGTTCGCCTTCATAGGCAATTGCAATTACTAGTTCTTACTTGTGAAATTCGCATTATTGCATTTCACTGAGACTTAGGCTTCCTTCGCCGTCCTACTTAAGGTTAAGCTTAGGTATTTGAATTGTTAACACACTTTATTTCATATTATTTTAGTTCAGCCCAAGTAGTGGCTTACTCTCGAGTTGGAGAGTTGTAATTATTTGAATTAAAGGGTCCTTTAAACCCTCCTTCTGACTTTGTAGTTCTTCAACACTAAAGGACATAGCCTAGATTTGCTCACTGTCCTCCACATAGGGTTTCACAGCGATGTTTAGCAAGAAGATTAAGAGATTACAGGTGAAACCCTATAAATTTAAACTAGACTTGATTTAATCCGAAACGAATTTGGAAGAGAATTTTATGGAAAAGGTTCATTTTCTTAAGGAACAGTTTCTTTCCTTTTCAGATTGACTTTGATTAAAGTGGTGTTCATCTTTTTATTCTCTTCTATCTCAGTTACCCTTAAAAGTGGCCTTTTAATTTGCAACAACCTATTATTTGAAGTTATCTCCAATGCTGGCCTTTATTTCCCTTTGTAGTATTTGCATGAAAGTTAAGATCACTTGCTTTCATAATAAAACTACCCCTTACTACTGTTACATCGGAAAATCTACAGTTACAGCAATAATAATTTTTTGCAATTATTATTATTGTAATTTTTTATGCAATGATTATAAGGTCCGTTTCGAAATTTTCAAAAATTGAAAATAGAAAGAATTGCGCAATGATCTTTACAAACATAAAGATACACTGAAAATAACATATTTCAAAATTCGTTGTAATGATTACTTTGAAAAGAATTATCGCCTTCTCCACTATCTCGTGACATGTATGGGTAATATGTCGAGCTAGCAATAAGAACCGGGTTCGAATCCTGGAGGGAAAACAGAGAATTATTTGCTTTCTGCAGCTCTGAAAGGTCTAGTAATCTCTTCCAGTGGCATTTAGCTTAAAAGGCGATGGAGGATAATTTATCATTATCCGAATTTGGTTGACTGGTTCCTCTGCCTTTCCCCGGTCGTCCTTTGAGAGGAGAAGAGTGTAAGGAGTTATCGCATTCCTCTATGCGTGCTCTTGTAATGTAAGTATTTAGCACGTTCGGCTAGCAACTGGAAAATTTTGTAGTTCAATTTTTGTGACAGTCCAGCTGATTTTTAATATTTCCTGATTTCGAAAAATCTAAATGTCAGCAGCGTAGATGATATCCATGATTATCAAAGGGTCCTCTCCAATGGTTCAATTTCCGAGATATTGTTATTTTGAGAATTTTCATCTAAAGTATTTTATAAAAGTTGCATTAAATATTACGGTTCAATAACGATGTTTATTTCCGTTTTCATATATGTTGCTCAGTTTCGAATGCGGTCGCCTTAGAGAGATGGTCTTAATGAGGGGATTCACTGTATTTCTGCAGCCATGTGAATCACGTGCTACTTGCTTGCAAAATTTGAAATTCAAAAGTTTGTTGAAAGTATTAGGCTTCATGGAAGCAAGAAACATGAAAACTCATTTTTGTTTTTACCGAAATCGATCGGCGGATTTTCCAATTTGCTAGTTGAACATGCTAATCACCAACACTGCAAGAGCACGCAAAGGGGAATGTGATATGCAATCATTTCTTAATAAAGGTGACTAGTTTTAACTCATTGATTCCATGATATTTTTATCTACAGTTTTAATTTGCATGTGAAGTATTAAACTTCGCACATTGCATTCCTACGTAGGAAAACAAACCCTAAACCGCAAAAACCACGAACTTCTCCCTCCCAAATTTATATGCTGCGTTCTCTATTCCGCAAAACCATAACATAAACCTGCCCACAGCGTTTTCTTTCTAGTGGCGTCGAGAAAAAACGAGAGAGGGGGAGACCTTGGTCGTGTACTTACTTTATATGGACCGGGAACCTTGGCTGGCACATATCTGGACGGGCCACGTGACAGCCGCTCTCGCTGCTCATTCGTCTCCTCGTTAGAAACTCAGAATACCTAGGTAATACAGCCAGTTTGATACGCGCTTCGTGGAAGTTCTCAGCAATTTCTCCAATTGTTGCTTGTATCCGGGACATGAATTGGACTTACTCTGTTGGTGTCTACCGCCTATTGATTTAAAAGGAAATATTTATGTGGTGAAATTTTGCCGAATGCTACTGAGTTACGCCGAATTTTCTTCGCACTGTGCTCTCCTGTGAATAGTTCTGGTTTTTGTTTCTCTTTTACCTGGACTACACATTTTGGCGCTGATTTGAAACGGGATGTTTTACGAAACAGCGCAAACTGTAGGACCCGGATGGCATAGATCTTATAAGGTAAGTTAGTAAACACCTCAAATTGTACCTGATTTGTGAAATAATATAGTTGATACTTGGATAGCGCGTTTTCAAATTAGGCGGTGTTTTTAATTTTTTTTCCAATAAATATATCGGGTTATTTTTTTTCTGAGAGATTAGCAACAGTTTCGAAAATTCCTAGATAAGGAGCTGAGTAGTGTAGGAGGGTGAGAAATTTCAGAAAGAGTTAGCTATAAAAAAAGAGTTTAAAACAGATATGTGTACTAATCTGTTTTATTATTATGGCCGTAAGATATGCACACATGTATTCATTAGTCATATGCGTAACATCTACAACACGTTTAACGTATAAGGCAGTGCTTAGGAAAATAACAAACACATGATTTGTCTTCCATACTGAAACCCAAACTTCAGCGCTGAAAAATTCGTTCAGCACTATAGTTTTATTATGATTTTCTTAGTAATACTTTCTTTTTGGAAAAACATTATTAGTCATATGTCTCTGTTATCAGTAACAATTTTAGTCAAGATGCTTTTGAGAACAATAAAAGGATTATATGCAGATTTTCAACAGCGCGAATTTCGCCACTCCTAACATTCGCTTTGTTCAAGAGTCAACTGTATAACAAAATTTTTAAGTATTGTACATTTCTGAATGGCAATACCGTATTCAGTGTTAGTAAAAGTGTGTATTTGATACAAATAAGTGCTAAATTATGAGTAATTGTATTAGTCTAACGTTACTAATTTTATATAAAGGTTACTTTTTTAAAATGGCAATTTTTAATTTTAATTTTAGTATTTCACACTAAAACGTATTAATGAAATAAAAAAACATTTTCATTCTAAAACAAATGTATTATTTAAATATATACATTGAAAAATTATAAAAATATGCGCTTTTTGTGGGAAATATTATTAATTAATTTAATATTATTGTTATGTTATATGATATACTATTGTTATGTTACTAAGTTTCAACAATGAGAGAAATTTCTGTGGCTGTAGTAAATCGTAGTATTATTACGCAGAAGACAAAAAGCTGCCACGAAATCATTTTTTTTTACATTTTAAAATTAAGAAAGAATTAAATAAAATTTTGTATCGAGTAAATTATTTCAATCTCAAGTTGTTCAATTATGAATAATTCTCGAGGGGAAAACGTAATGTTAAGGAAAATACTTAAATAAAAAGTTAGATATTTAGGAGGGAAATATGAAAATAAACTGAAAAATATTTGATAGTATTTTGAGCATATGATATATAAGATATGTTACAAAATAAATTTTATATATGGTATTTAAAATTTCTATTGCTTCTCTGTTTAGATATGTTACGATACTACCTTTATTTACTTTATCATATATGATTGTTATTATAGTTACTGCTGCTATCTGTTAAACAAATACAAACACTCAATAAATACTGCCGTATTAAAATTCTATATTTCAAACACGAGTTTTGCACCTGCGCAATTTCATTTTTCTTACTGATGACGCTTTGCTTGGCTGGTCTAAATGCCTTTAACTGTATGATTTGAGGCTTTTAGCGTTATTTTGAAGTATTTACGTCTTCATATTACGGAATACAATTACAATAATTTTTCTTATAAAATATTGCTAGCTTTTATGTTCTTTATTCCTGTGATCTCTCATGGATTTTTCAGCTGTAGAATAAATTGTGATAAAGGCCAGGTAATGAAGGAAAAAAAATGGTTTAAAATTTGTGAACTATTTTGAACACTTTGTATGAGATATTAAATTTTTTTGGCTGCAGGATTTCATTCTAAACCGCCATTTTGTTCAACATAATGAAATTCCTGAAATAGACATTTACATAACTGCCGTATCGACAACGTTTTATTACATATATAATTGAAATAACAGCCCTTTTTTAACGATTTAATTCAAATTAATTTTTTCGAAAACAAATGTTTTTTAAAGCACTTTGCGATTAAATTACTAACCCAGATTCAAAGTCTTTATATTTTGCAAAAGGAAAATAATTTATATGCGCATCACATAATAGACAGAATATGTAAAAATGCAAACATTCAAATATTGGTTTTGGGTATGATTAATTTGTCAGCTCTTGTGATTACAAATTTATTGCCCTATGCTGAAGTAATATCAGGAGTAAACATGGTAAAAGTTTAGCAGAGAATTCTATTTATATTTTATTTTAACTTTTACTTTAATTTTATCTTTTATTGCTTACTTTTCTAATTATATTTTTATAATTCTTACGTGCAAAAGAGGTAGGAAATCTGTCAAACTTTAAATTAATAAAATAGCATTCATATAAATATTACATGATAGTTATAAAAATTTAATTTTTAAATTTAGAACTTGTTCTCATATAATTAACGATAGGATTTTGCAGTTATAACATTGATTGATAAATGGAGCAAATGTTTCTCGGCAGATTCTTCCATAAACTCGAATTTTCCGCTAGATGTCGCTAAACCTCCCGAGGAGAATATGATTGAGGAACGTATACTAGAGAGCTTAATTTAAGAAAAAAACTTACATTTAAAGGAACTTAATTGTACCTTATAATTAAAAAAATTGGCAAGAGAAAATGCAATTAAATTTACGAAGATGTGCTCCGTTTACCTTCATATATTATTTTCTTCTTAAAAAAAAGTGTTTTTCGAAAAAAAATAAATTGTTAATTTGAGTTTAAAATTGCTTGAAGAGAATTTCTTATGTATATATATATATATATATATATATAAGCATGCATAAGTGTGTGTGTATTCACAAGTTTTTTCTTATTACAAAACATAAAAATGTTCTAGCTCTTGGTTATTAAAAAGAATATTCTTTGACTTTCAGGCGCTCATCTCTGCATTCGTAAGGGATTTTCTGAGGAAATGTTTTCTGAATAATATAATGAGATCTAAATTTAATTCGTGTTCAGTTAGTTTAAAATTAATCCTAACTGAAATATTTGCAGCATGAAAATAAATTCTCATTGTAAAGAAAGCAAAAATTAAGTATAGTTTAATGCAGATCTACAGCAAATACATGCATTTGAAACATTGGAAAAAGAGGGAAAATCACCACTAGCTCAAATCCTAATAAATACGACAGATTGTTTTTCTGCAGTTTTAAAGCAACAAAATTTTTAAAAATTGTGGCCAAAAGAATATTTGTCGAGGAATATAGCAATAAGAGTGATGCAAGATTTTCGAATCGAATTAGTTCTGGGTAATAACAGAGCCCATTTTCATAGAAATTATTTTAATGGAGATCTGATAAAATATTTTGTTGGAGTTTTGGTTTCAGTGGACTTTGAAAGCAAGTTAATATCTAATTTAAAATGTTTCACCGCTAAACACTGATTTGCTGACTTAATGATGGCATATTGTAGACAATACTTCGTAAATAAGTCAGAAATGTGTGTCCTTTCTACGGTTCATCACTTTTCTCCTTCTTCTTAATTTCTTCGAAAGACTAATTCTCTGAAACTTTGGAAGATAATTAAAGTAAAATTGCGTTGTTGACTAGTTCCTAACTACCAGCTAGAAATCTCGAATTCAGATCGTGTAATTTTTCTTAAAAAATATGTCAAATAATATTTTCTGTAATTTTGATTTTGCGCTGAACATTTGCCTGAAATCCCTCAGTTCTTTCCTTTGTTTCTAAACTGTCGTTAAAATTAAAAACTCGGTCTGTTTGTTGAAGCAACTGCCAACATAAAATTCAATCTCTATATCAGCATTTATAAGCTTTACACGAAGAAGAGAATGGTGGTTAAATAACATGTCTTTCGGATAATGTTTGGAAATAATACGTTAAACAGTTTCAATGAACTATGAATCTTTTCGCCTTGCATCTTTTATCATTACAAGAATTTTTAGTCCAAAGGGAGTCCAATTGTCCCTGAAGGACTATTGTTTCCGTTTTGGCATTTTGCGTTGATTCACTATAAATGTCCGATTCACTTTTCAAATTGTTGCCACCAAACATTATCGCCCTATATTATATTTAAAGAAATTAAATAATGAAGAATCTGCATGAATGTGTGTATGCTTCTCGCATTGTGATAAAACAACGGTACCTAGAGCCATCCAGTTGTGAATAACGTACGTTTCCACGCGAATATGGGCATATGGAAGCCCAAATTTGGAATTTGTTTTATTATCTATTTCATATTTTGTAAAATTTTAACGAATTTTTGATTAACAAACTCAACGATTTAAAAGCGAGCAATGGCAACTCTCTACGGAAAAAAAATCTTTTTATCTTCAGCGAGCGAAACTTAGTATCGGAAATTCTAAAGATATGCTCATTTTAGAATTATTTTGCGATATTGCTGTTAAACTGAATTTTATGGTTTAAGTGCGAAGAACATGACATTTAGCAAATAAAGATAACACACGAAACGTTGAAAAAACGCCCCCTTTGGACGTAATTTAAAATTTTTTTTTATCTTATACACCACTTTTCTCAGTACCGTAATTTTTTGGTTATACTTAGGATTAACTGGTAATTGGAAATGAAATACCTATTAAATAACAAGACAGTAATTCTTAAAAACTGTTATTCTCAAAATCGCAATTGGATTAGACTTTCATACTCCACAAAACTTTTCTCTACCAATATATATCGTAACAAGATTACGCGTTTTGTCTTAGGAGTTAAGTAAAATATAAATTATTAATTTCATCGTTTGATTTTGGTTAAAATTGAAGCAGGCATTATGTTTAGGCAAATAAAAGAATAATATAAATCTTTTTGATTTTATCAGAAAAACTGTGTTTCATAATTTGTTTTACCGAAAAGTAATATTTTTCAAATTTATGTAACATTTAACGAAATAAATGCGGTGAAAAGAAAAAAAAAATTCCCACTTTCGCCTCGTAGTTAATATAATTTGATCAACATAAAAAGATAATGATTCAATTTAACCTGTCATGTGAATGTTAGCCCACATAGCAGAAAGTATCCTTTCAAATTTCAATTAGCTCTGGTATTTCTAATTACCTAGGGCAGTGGTTTCAAACTCAGATTGCCCGCGGGGCCGCATGAACGATCGAAAGCAGCTGACGGGTCAGAATTTTTTTTTTAATTTAAAAAATTTTATTAATAAAATAAAAATTATATTTAAGTAAATTTTTAATTTCGTTTACTAAGCATTTTTCAAAACATACATAAACAATAAAAATAATATTCTAAAGGAAAAAATAACAATTCAAATTTATATTTATTTTGGTATCCGCAACACATTTCTGCTGGTTATACTGTGTAATACAAATACAGACAGCCAAATACTTAATTTGCAGACTGGTGTTTACTTAAAATAGTTCTAACATGTTTCATCGATCATTAAATAATTTACTTTAATTTAAACTGAAAGAAATTATAAACACTTTCTTAACTTTTCAGAGAAATTTTCTAAATAGGATAAAACTTAAGAATAAATAATGACAACTCAGTCTCTCTCTCTTATTTACTAAATCTTTCTTCGACGTATAAAAAAAAATACGTATGTTTTTACCTAAGTAATTATAAGCTTCTTTTATTTCTTACTACGGGTTGACGCTTGATAGCATTTCGATTTTAATAAAGTTTGTAACATTGGAGAAAAATTATCGTTATCCCGTATTGTAGATGCTCATCGGTCAATCGGAAAATTTTATTATTAATTTTGAACCGTGAAAAAAAAAAAGCTTACGTACGATGCACTCCTGAACAAAGACCAAACCTCATTAATTTAGACATTAATTTAAACTCATTTAATTAGACCTTAATCAGACTTAATTATAGCAAAGTTTTAGTGCAAAGTTCTTAACTGATTAATTTTTCGGCAAGTATGAATCAAAGTTAATAAAATCTGTAACCTTCAAAGCCTTGAATTAGATTCACATCACACTCTAAGTTCGTTAGATTTTCTGATGCGTTATTCGCGTAAGATTTAATGGAAATGAAAATAATGTAAACTCGGACTCGGACAAAGTAATTAAAATCCTGAAATTTTTCTTGTAACACTGTATTTGCAACAAATTCATCATTGAACGGTCTTCGCGGGTCTCATAAAATTGCTTAGGGGGCCGCAGGCGGTCCTCGGGTCGCTAGTTTGAGACTACTTACTTAATGGTATTTGAAGTTACCGCATGCAACAGAATTTCAATTTACAGAATTTGAAAAGAAAATGACCTAGTTATTTTCCTTGTATTGAAGGGATTCCAAAATAAATAAATAAGTAAATGAAAAAAACATAATTTGGTGGACCCATAAATCGTGATAAATACTAAGCCCTTGAGAGAATGTTATTGGCTACTGACCCTTTCGCTGCCAGACCTGTTTTCCAGCATCCAATTAAGGGCGAAGAAAAGATCGCTATTAAGTGTGTGTTACAAGTTTTGTAGTTGGCATATCAACCTTTTGAGAACTTTCACACGGTCTCGAAATGCCAGTGGTCAGCGCTTTCTCTTTGACCCCATTCGATAGAGAAACCCCATTCTTTTGACCAGAATAATATAAAAGAACACGTGAATCACAAAAGAGGAAGTGAAAAAATAACGCCGTTTAATGGAACTCGAGGAGGTGGGGCTAAACAAGTCTTCCGCATCTTCATTCTCTTTTCTTCATCTTTGGCATCTTTATTTCCTTCTTTTGTATCTGATGCTGTATTTCATTTTGTATTTGATCCTGGCACCTTTGCTCATCTCGGACATTGTTCGAAAAGACAGAAATATTCACAAAGGTGGCGGCACTCATTTAAAGAAGAATTTCTAACTTACGAGCAAGCATCATAAAGTTGCCGGCATGCCGCGACGCTGTGAAGCATATAGGGTTTTAGTTCTCAGATTAGGACAGCAAATGAAGATTCTATGTGAAGAGAGAGCAAGGTATTTGTATGAAGATTTCTGCCTTTTCAAGCAGTAGTCGACGTCCATTAAGGCACCATTTTGAAGGTGCCCCATTCGGATTAAATATAATGCCCAAAATGTTTTGTAATTACTCAATTAATTATTCTGAGTCACGTTTATTTAAGTACTTCTAATCTTTTTAACTCACATTAATGGATGCGTTATGATTTGTCGCCAGACTGGTTAATAATAGGTTGTTGTTAATTGAGGGGGCATAAGATCAGTAATTTATCTTCTGAATTAACAATGTTTTGCTGTTTAGTGTAATAAAATAGTCGTTTAAAAATAATACAGGTTGAATATTCCGTATTAGAAATGTTTAGAAAAATATTTTGGATTTCGGTCGTTTTTCGGATTTTGGCTTGGTATTACACAACGTGTCCACTATAGTCCTTACTTGGATTTTATTTCCTCAACTCTTCTCAGCAAACGTATATTTCCAAAGTATGCAAAAGTGTTCTCTAACCATCCCGAGTCTTCCTAAGAATGCACACATTTCCCAAAACTGCCATTAAGAGGAGAAAGAATTATTTTTCAAAATGCTTCTGGTACTTTGTACTTGGACTAATGTACTTTTAATACGTTGCCTTAATTTCCTTTACGTATTTCAAGATAGACGCATAAATGCGTTCTCACAGACTTCACAAAAAGTATTTTAGGCCGTATCAATACGGCATTGCCGGCCAGAAGGTTAAATGACGCAAATATTCACGTTTTGATTTTTTAAATTAAAGAAAGCAATTTTGTAAAACAGTACCAAATCTTGACGTTTTATACGGCGCCTCAATTCCTATACTTCTATTTAGAAAACTTTTGTACTCATTATAAATAGAACAACAAATAAAGTTTGATTCCCGTATGACATAAATTAAGCGACATATTTGATTTCAAAATTAGGGAATTCGGACGTTTTCGAGTTGCCTTCAGAGGTCAGCTAGTAAATAAATTAGCATCATTCGAGGTTGTTTGCCTTTCCTTTAAACGCCTGTCCATGGCACTGCGATTAAGTAATGCGTAACATTCTATAATTTATAATTTGTATGCCGCCGCCCCGAAGGTTTAGTGGTTAGAGGAACCGGCTACGATACCAAAGCCTGTGCTCAAGGCTTCGAAAGAGAAGAAAAATTTCCCGGAAAAGAAATTGGCCGGACGGACAATTACAGCCTATTATTGGTTAATAATAGGCTGTAATTGTCCGTCTGTTCATAGGAGGCAAAGGCGGCCCACCTATCAGGTACCTCCATAATAAAGTGACCACCACTTCTGGCCTTGGTAGTGACTAAGCCGAAGTCGGCTGAAGGCCCGCCATTGAAGAAAAAATTGTATGTCGTGTGTATACCTTTTCGGCATACACATGGTATGCCGAAACGATTTGTGCGCAAATACTTTATATGTTTTCAAAGGCTAAAAGTAACATGTGAATATTTTCATGTAGCTTTTCGCATTTGAATCATAATCTAAAAATTATTGAATATTTCATTAGACTGGGAAAAGTTTTAATTTTTTACTCATGAAAATATTGTTAAGGAATTTTTTGCCAATACTGGAGTTCGTCAGTTTTTCCTGGAGCAGGATTTCTGTTCAGATCTTATGAATATGATCTACGTTTTGAAATAGAAATTATATTGATCAATACATTTTCAGAGCAATTTGAGTAGAAATGCCCTCACTTAATCAATTAACCCTTAGCGCTGTGCTTGCTTTTATACCATTGCCTACCAGCAACTCCGGCATATTTTTACAGCGAACATTTGAATAGAAGAAATTGTATTTTGCATGGAAAGAACGACACGTGCTTGTGAAAATTTTCAGTTTCTTTTATATTATAAATATGCTTATTCCTCGTGCAAATGAAACATAAATTGTAATTCATCATCGTGTGATATCTTCGAAAACAATCCTCCCATGTACACTGCAAAAAAAAGGGGGGGACAGTTCTATATCTCCCGTTCTACTTGGCCGATTGACGAAATTGAAATTGCGTTTTCCATGTCTCGGAAGCGACTTGGGATATATATATTAGATTTTTATATAGCTTTGTTCTAATATAGGTATTTTGACACAAAATGGGACATTTTCTGAAATAACATACCAATGTTTTTCCATATTTCAATTCTAGGACTCAAATTATGCCTAAACATTAAATTTTGTAAACTTTGGTGCGAAATTTACGGAGAATTCAAAAATTTAACTTGTCGAATTTTTTTTGGTTTGAGCCAAGGATAATTCACTTGGCGAACATCTTACTATGTGGCAACTTACATTCCTTCATTTCCATTAGAGAAAAAAGTCACATCGTTCCTAATTTCAAATAATTTTAACAACGTGCGTAAATCACATTTTCTTTATTATCGCTTTCAACAAATATGCCAAATTTCAGAACGCGCCAATATATATCTTCACGTATATCTTCGGACATTTTGAATAAAAAGCTAATAAATAATTTTTTGTAGATATGCTTAGAAATACATGTATTTTAAGATGATGGTAAAACTTTTATAGGTTATAATTCAAAAACGTTTTCGAAAAATTTATAAAAATTATTTTAAAATACAAATCTTAAAAATAAATCATAAAGGATCGGTGAATTTTATTTGGAATGAACCTAAATTTCGAACTGTATAGGAAGGAATCAAGTAAGTTTCATAAAAAAAGAGATATTAATAACTTTTTTAAAAACTACTCGTGCGATTATTACAAAACTTGGGAGTGCGGCATAATTTGAATCGTAGAGTATCGTAGAGACGAATGAAAAAAAAATGGCATGTCATTTCGGAAAAAGTCTGATTTTTGTGTCAAAATACCTATATTTGAACAATGCTACATATATATCTAACATATCCTAAGTCGTGCTTTCGAGACATGAAAAACGCAATTTGAATTTCGTCAATCGGCCCAGTAGAACGGGAGATATAGAACTTTTTTTTTTTCCTCCTCGCAGTGTACATTCTCGGTTTACTTTCGCAAGTGTCACAGTACTCACTACTTTGACGTCTGCTATTCTTTTCTTGCCTTTTTGAACACCAAATGCAGTTCCTCTTTCAACCTTTCCCGATTATATGCAATTTTCTGTTTAATCTGGTCTCGGAAGTTGATGCAGAAATTCTTGCTCTGTCTTGTCCTAAATCTCCTACGAACTAATCGATTAAAATTTTACGATATCCTAAATGCGTGAATGTTTTATTTGTTACTGTAATGGTTTGAAGAATAATAAATCGCAAAAATGGTCTACAGAGCTTTCGGGGGTCACCGGTGACCTCATGAAAAAGGCATTAAACACGATTATATCGAATATAACTCACCTTATTTCACATATACTATTTCAACATAATAGCCATCGCATAATAAAGAATTCACGTTAGCGCCATGGGCAAACCACGTAAAATGCGTGCCGCAGTCAACGTATTAATGTTTTAACCGTAAGAAGGTCATAAAATAATTTAACCTCATTATTAGAGACTTTGACGTTGTAACTGCACGTTTTAACTACGGATAACAATTGCCCCCGCCGACAGTGCGATAGCATCTTAAATGTAATCGTGTTAAAAACACATAGCTTCGCAGCGGAGCCCCCTAAGTTAGTTACTGATGTTTTCGTACCGGAGCCAACGGAGTGCTAATGAATAATATCAGAAACATTTTTCAAAACTGATGTTTTATTTTTAGTTATTAGTCCAAAGGGATTTAGTCCCGAAGGACTATTACTTTCGTTTTGCGATTTTGCGTCGGAAACACAAAAACGGCGTATCACTTTTCAAATTGTTGCCACTAAATGTTATCGCTCTGCATTAAATTTTAAAAAATGAAAAATCTGCATAAATGTATGCAACTACATAAATTCCTCGCATTGCGAAAAAACGACAATACCTAAAGCCATCAAATTCCGAATAATGCAATCCTCCACCTCAGCATGCGCACCAGGAAACCCGAATTTTTAATTTCAAATTTATTTTATTTTCTCTTTCATAGTTTCTATCTTTCTATATAATCTTTAACGAAATTTTGATAAGAAAACTCAAAATCTCAACAATTTCAAAGCGACCAATGGCAATACTGTCAGGAGAAATTCTACGCTGTTTCTAAATATTTAATGATATTGCTGTTGAATTGGAATTTATGTGGTTTAAGGGCAAAGAACATGATATTTAATAAATAAAGGTGACACACAAAATGTCAAAAAAATGTCCCTTTGGACGTAATTTAAAATCTGAAACATTTCAGATTTTTTTTTTTTTTTAATTTTTTTTTGTCTTAATTTTCCTTACTGCCCCTGATTACGGTTTCTAGTTTTAAAACTAAATATTTTAGTCAAGTTTTGTGGTACGAGTGTTTGCCTTTTTTTAATAATGAGTACAAAAACTTTCTAAATATATGTATAGGGACCCGAAGGACGTACAGAAAGTTAAGAGTTTTATAATTTTCCTAAAATTTATTTTTAAAAATATAATAAAAAACTAAAAAAATATAATAAAACTTTATTTTTTTAACGTTTTGTGTCTTTATTTATTAAATATCATGCTCTTCGCACTTGAACCACACATGAAATTCAATTCAACAGCAATATCACAAAATATTAAAAACAGCATATCTTTAGAATTTCCGATGCACAGTCTCGCCCCTGTAGATAATTTGTTCAAGTGTTGCCATTGCTCGCTTTAAAATCGTTGAATTTGTTAATCAAAAATTCGCTAAAGGTTTACAAAATATAAAACAGGTAATAAAACAAATTTGAAATTCAAAATTTGGGCGTCCTGGTGCTCATGTTTAAGTTGAAGATTACGTATTCAAAATGTGATGGCCCTAGGTGTATCGTCGTTTTCTCACAATGCCTCTCTTTCAGATTTTTTTAATATGCCTATTGATATTTTTGTTTTCTACACAGAATTTTCCTACATAAAATTCAGCTATGCATATGCAGTCTCCTAAATTAATGCCGAACGCTGACGATTACCTCGCTCAGAGCCTTGTCAGACAGCACTTCTATTGGATATATGCATGCTAGATTATCGAGTAGAGAGGTCTTTAATAATTTTATAGAAGGATGCCTAACAGACGTGGGAGCGTTGGAGAACCATTCAGGGTGTTTTAAGATAAGGAGCTATTTAACTAAAAGTCAATATTGCGATCTACCTGAGATAGTTTCGTCAAACGGTGTAGCATTAGTAGAATTTAGACTTTCTCTATAAATACTTATCCCCTGGACGACTTGCGAGCGGCAAATTTTGTTTTTAAAGTTCACTCCACTTCCGTTGATTTTGCACACGCTAGCTAAAAAACAGAAGGGCGAGGGAAAAACATCTCACGCGCGTGCAAAGCGGAGTTTATTTTTTTCCGGCACAGTTTTGAATCGTCTGGTTGTTTATTTTTACATCGACGGCATTGAGAAGAAAATGGGGAAACTCTATTTCGTTGCCCAAGGCACGTGTAGGTATGAAACTCGTTTTGTAATGCGTTTCCTGAAACTTTTAGGGTAATGAATTCGTGAAGCAAATTCTCTGGTGTTTGTTTTTACTGTTTTTGCTTCTTGCGTTTCGAAATAATTGAGTTAGTTCAATGCGAATTCTTTATTAGGTTGAAGTAACACGCCGCTCATGTACCCATCGCGATTATGCCATTAATGGTAAATATGGGGTTAGCCCAAAGCGTCAATTTGCCTAGAAGGGCTTATTCGTTTTGAAATTTTGCGTTGGTTCACTATAAAACTGCGTTTCCTTTATCAAATTGTTGCCACCAAATGTTACATTATATATCTTAAATTATATTTAAAGAAAAAGAAATTATTTAAAGAAATTAAATAATAAAGAATCTGCATGAATGTATATATGTTTCTCGCACTGTGAAAAAACAACAATACCTAGAGACATCACTGAATAACGTAAGCCCGAATTTCGAATTTGTTTTATTAGTTATTTAATATTTTGTAAAACTTAAACGAATTTTTCATTAACAAACTCAACGATTTCAAAGCGAGCAAAGGCAACACTGTAAAAAAAATATCTCCTCTCAAAACTGTGTATCGGAAATTCTAAAGATACGCTTTTTTTAAATATCTTGTGATTTTTATGTTGAATTGAATTTTGTATGGTTTAATTGCGAAGAATGTGATATTTAATTAATAAACTTAACGCATAAAAGTTAATAAGAAAAAGACCAAAAACATTGTTTGTTAACCATCTTACTAATAAAACTGAATACTGATATGATTAACTGCAAAAAGGCTGAAAAAAAAGTGTAAAAATGTACGTCAACACTTGCCACTGCATCCGGCATTCTAAACGCATGCTGCTATGTAGTTCTTGAAAATTTTGTGATTTTGTTGTTGAACTGATGAGGCGTAAGTACGAAGAAAACGATGCTTAATAATAAAGCTAAAAAACAGAAAACAAAGAGGAGGGTTAGCAGGAACAAGGGCAAACTGGTAGACTGCGAGCTGAGCTCAGTGATAGCTTAAAAAACTTTAACGAATCACATTGAGCGACCCTTTAAATCTAAAAACCTTTCGGATTATTTTTTTTTAGTTATTGCCTTTTTGCAGCAAAGTTTATTTTTAATCTGGCAATATTGTTAAAATAAGAAAAAATGTGATAGCTTTTGCATTAATGAAGCACTATGTTCGTCGATAAACCCATTCGATTTAAATATTAGAACAGTTGTTATTTCGAGTGAATGTTTAGTTTTAGAGATTAATACATTTTATTACTTAGTAAACATCACTTTAATAAATTGTAGTTTTCCGCTTAGCCATTAATAAAAACGAGAATCAATTCATTCAGAAATGTAAAAATACTTTTTGTCAGAAGAAAAATTATTTTCATTCATATTCTATTACCTCGTTTCAGATTTAGAACTAGATGTCTTTACAGGACGTTTTTAAAGGATATAGGAAGAAAAATTTTTTAAGTCATTAAATACAATTAAAAAAAATTTGATTTTTTTATTAGCTTTGCTGATTTTATTCTTTGCATAGATTTATATCTGTGTGAGTTTCTTATTGGTACTAATGCTTAATATTTTAAAATGTAGTTCTAAACGATGCATGAATTTTAATTATTAATATCATTTTTTGTATTCGCCGCCCACACGGGAAAATAGTTAGTGACTGAAGGCATAAATGTAAATTGTCTGTCCCTTCATAGTTAGCTCCTATTAGACGCCTCCATAGTAAAATAACCCCCGCTTCTGGCCTTAGTAGTGGCCAAAGCCTGAAATGGCTGGTGCCCGCCAATTAAATTTTTTTTTCTCTTTGCATTCGCTTAATGCTTACTAGTTTGAGGATTAATTAGATTTACCCTTATGAGTACAATCAAAGTTCAATACTTGGTAAATATTCCACACACTTAGGAGTTCGAATCATAGTATTAATGCAATTGTATTTTTGTTTAGACAAGTGCCCGCCCATCGGATTAAAAAAGAGCATTTATTATAGTTCACCTAAAAATCATATTTATCCATTCAATCTAAAAGTTATAGTTTGTAAGGTTTATTTAATTTACATAACTTTTGGCTTCCTTACTGTCACTTCTCTCTTTCGGTTTTCTCGCCAGAATGCAAATTAGCTTGCGTGTATTTTTAAGTGAGAGTTTTAAGTCAGAACGTGCGCTACTGTTTGAAGGCCATGTTTGTAATTTTGCTACTTTAGGTAAACAGTTTCTGTCTTCGGCGTTGCTACTTGCCGATGGTTAAAATCCCACCATTGATTCCGAGCCATCTGTGCAATTAAATTACTGTGTGTAGCCTTTGGCTATTAGTATTTAAATTAGATTTTCTTTCGAATTTCTACTTTTAGCTTTCGCCATGAATACTGGCAGATTTGTAAGTACCAGGATTGCCTTCTGCTCATCTGCTTGAGTCTAAAATAAAAGAGCCTTTTGCACCTTCTCAAGTTTCTGTACTTTAATTTTAAACATAGCGATAAATCGCTTAAAGTCTACTAAAAGGTTAAGTCACATTTTACAGAATTAAAAGAACTTACCTACCTGTAAAACCTTATAACTTACCTATTTAACCAAAACATGGTATATTTTAGTTTAGCACAATTTACTTTAAAGTAGTAAACATCCAAATCTTGTTATTCGCTGGTGGGCTCTCTAAAAGCTGCAATGCATGTTCCTCCTTCACATGGCACGTTGCAATCTGACTCATAAACTTGCTAGAATTTATACTTATACGCCCTAAAAACAATGAAAATTTCAGGTTTTTAAACTGTTGAAGAGTAGAAAATTCTCTAGATTTTTCCCAAGACTTGCTACCTTTAAGTTAAGAAAGCCTGAAGTAGGAGTTCTCAAGGACAACGTATCTGGCGATTATATCGGTGGCCCTCCATAATTCCTTTATGTACTTTTGGTTAACAATTAGATATTGCATAGTTTTCCAAAATCTAAATAATTCCTGGCATATTACTGATTGTGATGTCAATGACAATAAAAAGTAGTCCGGAATTCTAGTTGTGTCAAAGCTGCGCGCACAAAAATCAGTTGTGAAAAAAAAAATCAGTTTGTTATTTTTAATAATAATAATAATAATAATTTTTTGTTATTTACATATGTATCAGTTATACAATACATTCATATATGTGTACATATTGATGCGAAATGTCCAGTTGCGGTAGGATAGCTTCTTCGCAAAGATGGTTTAGGGTTGCCAAAACATGGCAAGGAAAGGCAGGATTGCCACATTTGACGCGAAATCGCCCATTTGGTGACAAAATTGGCGCTATGCTATAGACGGAGCGAGAACATTCTAGAATGAATTCTTACTGGTTTTCCTCAGAATATTCTAGTAGACAGGTCAAAAGCTATAAATACCCTGCCTGTACGCGGAGTAGCAGTTTTATCGCTAAGAGTATCTTGAGTCTGTTGAGTTCAGTATTAGTGCTAGTTCTAAAGTTCAGAAATTAGCTTGAGAGCGATCGACCAAGTCGAGAGCTGTACTTTAGTGCTTTTCCGTGAAGCTGTCTTTCCCGTTACAGACTGAAGGTTGTGTTGCTGATTGTTTCATCGTGTTTGTCGTAGTTTTTCGACGACTGTAAACGTGTTTTTGGAACTGTCCTGAGTAATATTGGCGAATACATTATATTTTGATTCTTCATCGAGTGTTGTCGTCAATCACTCAAAATTCACGAACCCGTAGACCGCAACAATATTTAAACGAAGACAATTAGGTAACTGTGTTTTATTTTAGAGTAACATTTTTCGTAACTTCTGTGTTTGTAGCGGGAGCATACATTGTAATGTTTACTTATCTTGCTTATTTGCAATAGGTGATTGTAGACTGCAGATTTTCTTTGTGCAATTTATTGCAATGTGCCTAAAATGTACAAGCATCAAAATCAAATCCCCTAAAACGAACCACATAGTTGATCCTTAGCTAATTTTTATAGAAGACAGCCTTTGTCAACCTCGGACGGCGAAGCGCTTAGTTCCTCTCTTTTTCACGCGCTAGAAAGGCACTAGTAATTTCAAACAGCAAGGCTATATTTCTTTCAACCAGTCATGAGTTGCAGTTAAACTTCGCTAGATTTTAAAATCTATCGGACATTTTTTAACTCGTATAATCTTCTGATCTGAGCGTATGTATGTTATATGAATCAAAGGGAAGGTCGCATAATATTTAAATTAGGCTTAATTACTAAAAATTTATGCAAGTTTTAATATCATTTCCATTAAAAAATTACTTTTAACTATTAAGTGTGCTTATCATAATCAATTTTTGTTCGTTGGCTTTTCCGAATCTCACTACTCTTCTTTCGACCAAACTTTCCAAGCTTCTGCATGTATCCGCTACGGCTTTTAGTGTCAAGATAAGCTGTAATGATAACGCTCTCAGTTGGACTTAGTTTCAGTGAAACTTCGCTTAGAAACAATTTCAAGCTTATTTGTGCCAAATGTTTTCAGTAAATTTTGATATTTTTTATGATTAAAATAAATGTGTGAAATTATTTCTCACAATGTGTTATTTGTAAACCCCAATGGCTATGGCCTCGCTCAATCTGCATCAAGCAATGACTATGACCTCACTCAAACATGACCATCTTGTGTATTTTTGAGGGAACCTAAATGACAGGGGATTAATATTATGTAAAGGTAACTCCTATGCTTGTTCCTGGGAGTATTAATATTTGTTTAAAACAGCAGAATACGCTGTAAGTTTAAAGAAAAGAATGCCATCGTAGAGAATATTCTGTAGCTAACTACTACCGTCTTTTTCCGAAAATAAGACACTGTCTTACTTTCTTTTTTGGTCCAAAATACGGGCTAGGGCTTATTTTCGGGGAAGGGCAAAAATAATAGTATATCTATATATTTTTATTTAATATTTATTTTACACAGAATACAGAAATTTAAATTTATTCAATTACAGTCATGTCATCTTCTGGAACATCGGCAAATCATTGGTCGAATCTCTCATGTCTTGCGATATAGCTATCGTTAAATGAATACTTCTTGTCTAAGTAGCTTGTTCGTAGTGCACTGGAAACATCACTATCAGTTATTTTGTCCCATGAATGTTTTACCCAATTTACAAAAAGTTCCGAAACTCACGATAGGGCTTATTTTCGGAGGATGTCTTATTTTCAGAAAAAGACGGTACATCTCATTCACGTTAGACATCGAAAAATCTGGCCTACGGAAAAGCGGCCGAGTGGTAAAGTCCCTCAACATTGGGTTTGATTTTAGGCGAATGGACAGACGTTCCGTGATTTTCCTCATGTGTAACTCGAATACTAACCATTTTCCTTTGAAAAGTTCTTCACAAAG
>KK121540.1:416621-519433 GCA_000611955.2 Stegodyphus mimosarum
ACCATTGCGTGCTCTGCCATAATCGAGTAAACATAACCACGGAAAATCTCATGCAGCTCTTTCGCCGCGACTCGAATCCACGGCGTCGAGTTACCGGTTTTTAATTATTTTAACTACACGATTATTGGAAGGGCACAGCTTGGATTAAACTCTGGTTTTTATTTAAAATTAAAGATTTCTGTAATATTTTGAGAAAAAATAGTATAGTTTTTTTAAGCGCAAAATGCATTCTGTTAAATCTAGAATTTTGTAACTCTAAATGCCACTTGTTGTTATTTGTTAATAGTGCATGGTCATATTTAAAATCAAGTATAATAACTGAAAACATTCAAATATTTGTTGGTCTTTTATGTCGGTAAGCAAAGATACTTTCACCTAAACTTTTTATAACTTTTTCATTAGATTCTAGCAGTACGATAAATACTGTTATTAAGTTTTATCAAGAACATACGGGATTTTTTTAATGAATTTCTTAAAGATTTTTCAAATGAATAAATTAAAACTTGACTGAATTTTTGTAAAATTATAAATTGAAAAAACTTTCATTTCTTCAACTTCAATCCGTTAGAAAAGTAACCGTAACGTATGAAATGTAACATGAAGCGAGAAATTTAGATGATTACTTAGACTCTCAAAAATATTTAAGTTAAGGTTACTTAAGTCATAGCTAAAAATATTGTCAAAAGTTTAGTACCTACTGTTTAATGGATGGAATGGCGTTTACCGTAATTAAATTTTTCAAAGTAGATAGTATTAATAATATTCAAAGTAGTTTCAAAGTAGTAATGCATTTATTTGCATATTATTTTGTAGAGTTATTAGATTTGTCGAAGCAGAACAGTGAAAAATGTGCATTGCCGTCGCTTTGACACGAACATTCCGATTGTTTCCAGTTACTCTGAGGAGAATCGCGGCAAAGAAGAAGGAAAATCGCAGAATCTAACATTAACAGTTTAAAAAAAAGTGCAACTCGTCCTTCAGTTGCGACTTCATGCAACTGCACGAGACCGTATCTTTGGAAGTGTACCTGGCAGGTCGAAATGAGACCTGTTTTATGAATGCAAGACAATGCTTTGCCTAAGCGCGTTGAGTTGTATTTATTATTATGCATACTGAATATGCTATCATACTTCGGAAAAGCGCAGCACTGAATGGGAGAGCGCATGTATAGGATAAGCCGAAAAAATTAGATGAATTTAACAAACTATGTAGGGTGCTGAAGAAAGATAAAATGTCTCTCTTCAGTGCAGTAATTGAGGCTTCAAGCAGCAGTAGGCACATCCATAATTGCAGAAGAGAATGCAAAATCGTTCGAGGGTATTTGTGATTCTTCTCTATACTGTAATTATCATCGTCACCACTACATTTCATGTCGCGCCGTAACTACGTATAATTTTTAGCAGTTATAAAATTTATTTGGATAATGAGGTGTTTCTGGCCAGAGCAGGTTGACATTTTTCAATTCTACACGGAGAGTTTTCAGTTCTACATTATTCTGCCGAAACGGATAATGTTTCGTACAGTCTGAAGTTTGCTGAAGTTGCTTTTATTCGTAAAAGCTTGAACAGAACTGGCCTTAATTGAGAATGAGACCTAAGAAGTAAAACCAGTTATCTAGGGTTACGTAATATACCTATTGTTTTAGGTAAGTTAACTTTTAAGAAGTAATCATTAATAGCATTCAGTTGAGATGTGATAGGAAGAAGCTTCACACCATTGAAACTTGCCCCTTGTGTGGCACAGTGGTTAGCGGAGGTTGACGTCTATCCAAAAATTTCGGGTATTGGTTTCAATCTTGCGTAAGGTTTGTCTGTAGGTGTGTATCTTAAACCCTTCCCGCGCGTGCAGTGTCGGTCCACACTACACTCTGAGAAGCACTCTCTCGGTGAAGAGATGGCTAACGACAGATGGGTTCGGACATTCCTGACTATGCTCATTACCATGCATTTATTCGTTGTTCGTAAAACAAACAGACAAATAAATAAATGAGTTAGCGATAAATTCATGAGTTCCTTCTCCGCTTTCCCCAAGAATATTCAAATCGTGCATTTGTGTGAAATTAGTTGACATCTAACACTTGTATAAAAAAATTTTTTTCTTTAAAATAAAAATAAGGTTGTAATACATTCAGTCTCTTTTTATGTCATAGATGGATTTCCTTCTAAACTGAAAGAAAAACCGTCTAATAAAAAGTACTGTGCTTATGACAAAGCAAATGAATGTGCACAGACAGGAAAGATTCATTGTAAAACAAGTGGCATTCAAACGAATCGTATAAAAAATTTGGATCAAATATTTGCGTGAGCATTATTCATTAAATCACAACTATTATTTTATAAATTTTATCAAGGTAACCCTATGGATGCGTACAAGTTAAACTGTCTTTCATAAAGAAAAGAGTGTGCCTTTAATTTAAAACCAAAAAAGTGAGAAAATTAAATTATTAGCAATGAGAACTGCCGAATCTGTAAATTATTATACGTAGCCTATTAGTTAATTGCTATCGATAGGTCATTAGACACATCTGCTTAAGTAAAGAAATTAAATTACTTTTAAGTAATGGAGTTAAATTACTTGCGTTGCTTGGAAGAGTTTAATACATTTCCTCAATTTAGTAATTGTAAAACACTCCTTAATGGTATGGTGCTTCGTTGTAGTAATATAGTTTTATCGGCTTTAGTGCACAAAATTGCATATATTTTGAGAACTCAAATTAATTCAAAAACAAAAAATTAATCATTTTCATGTGGCATATTTTGAGTAGCAGCTTTTAACAAAAAAAATTCTTTAAAGTATCTTTCTTTGAAAAAGGAGATCTTTCAGAATCAAATTTGAATGGAGACATTAAAAAAGAATTTTTTGCTGTAAGAGATTATAATTACAGTTCTATTCGAAAAGATGTTAAATTCAAATCATGCAAAAAAGGCCGTATTAAAGCAGCACTGTGAATATTCTTATAGCAAGAAAATTTTCTTGTAAAGCTTAAGGCACATCAATATTTTGAAATGAAGTACTAAAGCATGAAATTCATTTACATAATATGATGACGGATTAGACGCCCGACGACTAGCAAAGGTTTATCTCGGCGGCTGAAGAGGTTAAAAATGCTTCAGGAGCACAATGAAATACGGAAAATTCTTGGCCTGATGCCACTGGGTTACGTAAAAATAAAGTTAAACAAAGAGAGAAAAGTATGTTTGAATCTGCTGATTGTGTGTTTAATTAAGCGAGATACATACCTTCCCAACGTGCTTGTGAAAGGAACGAGAAGAATTTGAAAGTAACTAACGAACTTTAGTTCTATTTTTGATGACAGTTTTATTCTGATTTTGGAAAAAGACGCCACAGTTTAATAATTCTAGAGTTCTGTTTGTTAAAAAAGTCAGCAGCTCCATCAACAAGTTCTATTATACAATGTTAAATAAAAAGAATTACCCTATTTCAGGTAGCTTTAATTCTGAAATCTAATCTTCCTTTGATTGACGTAACATATATTCTCTCAGACGAGACGATTATGCAAAATAAAGTGTGGAGCTATTAGTTTTTTTAGTCCAAAGAGGCTTTGTTCCTGAAGGACTATCGTTTTTGTTTTGCGATTTTGCGTCGAATCACCCTGAATGCCCGTTTCACTTTTCATAATGTTGCCACCAAATATTATCGCCTTGTATTATATTTGAAGAAATTAAATAATGAAGAATGTGCATAAATGTAGGTATGTTTCTCGCATTGATATAAAACGATGGTACCTAGAGACATCAAATTCTGAATGACGTACTCCTAATGAAAATATGGGCATCTGGAAGCCCGAATTTGAATTTGGAATTTATTTTATTATCAATTTCATATTTTGTAAAACTTTAGCGAATTTTTGATTAACAAACTCAAGGATTTCAAAGCGAGAAATGGCAACGTTGTACCGAAAAAACATTTTTTACCTCCAGCGCGTGAGACTGTGTATCGGAAATTCTAAAGATATGCTCAATTAAAAATTTTTTGCGATATTGCTCTTGAACTGAATTTTATGGTTTAAGTGTGAAGAACGTGATATTTAATAAATAAAGGTAACACACAAAATGTTAAAAAAACGCCCCTTTGGACGTAATTTAAAATTTGAAACCTTTCAGATTTTTTTCTCTCTAAGCAGGAAACGTGAATAAATATGCAATTGCAAAAATATACTCTAAAGCAATGGTATCAAACTCAAATTGCTTAAAGACCTTTAACCCGTACAGTGTTGCCACTGCTTAATTTCAGGTCGCTGAGTTTGTTAAAAACTCTTCAGTCAGAAATTCTTTACATAAACTTCGAAATTCAAAATTCGGGCTTCCAGGTGCGCATGCTCGGGTGGAGAGCTACGTTATTTAAAATTTGATGACTTTAGGTACCGTCGTTTTTTCACAGTACTAAAAGCATACATACATTTATGCAGATTCTTCATTATTTAATTTCTTTAAAAGTAATGCAGGACGATATTGCTGGCGAAAATTTGAAAAATGATTCAGACATTTCAAATAATATTCCGCCAAATCCCGTTTCCAGACAAATAGACCATTCGAGCTAACGGCCTTTTGGTCTTCGAAATTTACAAGTGTTTATGACATTTCCCTGACATTTGTACTGTTTTCATTCTAGAACACTTTAAACAAAATTCTCTTATGATAGACACGTAACAGTTTTTGATTTCCTTTTATAGGACATAATGATAACCGAAGTGGCAGATTATTTGCGACGGGCAATAGAATTGTATTCAGGTTATGAGTTTTCGAACTTCTAATAGTATCTCTTGAGAAACTTTCGTGTTACCATGACCTCGCGAAGAACATGAGATCTGGAACTGACACTTGCCAATGAAATAAAAGTCGTTTCGAAACTGGTTGGCCTTGTTGAATGTCGTTTCTTTATTTTACAATGATCGCATTTTTTCGATATGAGAGTTCGTCGTCGATGAAAGTATTTTTTGTTAGCTTGTTGCTTTCCCAAAAAAACTAAGACTGTAGCATTACTTTCCGCAAGATACGTTATAATACAATTTAAAACTACTGGGAAGAATAAATGTTTTTCCCGATCTAAATGAAAGAGTTTATCCTATAATGTATTTTCTATCTCCTTTCCGCATGCCTTCATGGTGTAATTGGAAGATACTCGACGCGTATTCGAGACATCCAGGATTCGATACCCGGCGATTGTATATGGTATACCGTATAACAGACTTTCCACGTCTCCTGCTTCAGAAAAAACCTAATGACTCTGCACAACCTTTGATCGGAAGGTATTTCCTGTCAATGAATTGGAAAGATATCGCTTACTTATTAATTACTTTAAAGTAGTGTTTCATTCCTATTGTAAGTAATTGGCATTTTACTTATAAACTAAACGATAGCATTCTCTATAGCACTACTGCTCTAGAATAGACATTTCAGGATCATTTCGGTCCGACCGACTGGATGCGTAACCACGGTAACGAGACTGCGGTAGAGGGTTAAGCCTCTTAATATTTTTTTTTCCTCACTTCATTTTCATTTAGCGTGTTTCGCTTCAAGAAAAGTACAAATGAAAGCTGACTTGAACTACAGCGTTAGATGAAATGGATAAAGGAGCAGTAATGATTTTATGCATTACGATCGCAAATGGGAAGGGTTGAGAAAGCCTTAAAGTGCTTATTTTAAAGTTGTAGAGTTTCACTCTTTTTGGTAATTTACATTAAATCAAGTCTTTAAATAGAAATAAGCGAGTTATCTCTATGTCTAGCACGCAAACAGAAACGCAAGAAGGGTGTAAAATACCCTTTTATTAAGAGCTGAAATAGTTGAACAAAAGGCACTCTTGGTGCTTTCAAAACTAACCAGCAGTTATGGCGTAAACTCAAAGGGTTTTAGAGTTTGGTCTTCTTAGCGAACATACACTAGACCAAAACACTGAAAGACAAATGGCAGATTATCTCTATGCCTTGTATGTACCATAAAGACAAGGAAAGGGTGTAAAGGCCCTTTTATTCATCCAAATAAAGTTTGACAGACGGCGCCAACTCGTGCGTACAAAAGCCAACACGTTTGGCTTTAAATCAAAGATAATGGATACGTTAATGAAATTTAAGTCTAGCCTAACAGTTTAACTAACGCAAAAGTTGGCTATGACCGAAGTCGGCGTAAAAAAGCCTAATGGCAAAAGTAACTCTACGTCACAGAATTCTAATTGATAGAGAATCAAAGTTCTAACTTTGCCTTCCATCAGGCAGAACACGCTCTGATTTCACCCACCGAAACCTTCCTTTAATTACTTCCTTCTTTTTTACTAAATTTCAATATCGCGCCTGCTGGAAATCTGCATTTTAGCAGGGAAATGAAAATTGAACGCGTATGTTGGATGAAATGTGACAGCACTGTTTGCAAGATTAAAGCAACGCCGTAGACAGTAATGCAGTCGAAGAATATAAAAAAATAACGGGGTCTTCAGCCAGCAGAACACGCTCTGGCTAAAGCAGTGTCAAACCCTCAATTAAATGTACACACGAGCTAAACTTTGCAAGCCAAACTTTGTAATTCTGGCAAGAAAACGGAAAGGAAGAATACAGATTCGGAGAATAAAATAACTGGTTATTTGAAATTACGATAGCAATATACCTGTTCTTCGTCTTGGGAAAAAGCGAAAACTCTTTCTATGCAAAACGTAAAAATATTAGAAAATTTCTTGAAAGGAGTGAGAGAAAAAGGTTACACTGAAAAATAATGAAATATATGGGTAAAAATACCTTTGTAACTTAGACCGATAAAAGGCTATACAACAAAACAAATTATTAATTATCGCAATATCCATGGCTGCATGTTACTGAAAATAGAATAATGAAACAACTGACAAAGATGAACTGGAAATAAAAATTGTCAAATCATTTTTATATATTTTATTTTTACGTTATAACGTCTGTCGCTGCTCCCCATAAAATTTTTATATTTGTCCTCACGGTTTTACATTGAGTCTCACAGAATCCAGAAATGAAGAATTTTTTGCGAGTTAAAAAAATAATATTTATTTTTAATGGACGTATTTCAACCCCACTTTTAAAGCAAAAAATGCACAATTTACCAACATATAAGAAAGAATAAGAATAGACCTCACCTAACCGGATAACAAGATGGTTATGGTTATTCAATTATGGCAAAGCACACGAGGGCTATCTGCCTAAAGGGAGGGATGCCTTCGTGGAGGACTTTCTAAGGGAAACTGGCTCGTATACACGTTACACATGGGGAAAACCACGAAAACTCCCATGCAGCCAGCCCGTTCGCGGGAGTCGAACCTCGGACCGAACTACCAGTGTTTAGCGTCTTTACCGCTCGGGCCTGGTAACAGGATGAGAATATATATATATATATATGTGTGTGTGTGATTTGGTTTGGGTGTGTGTTTGGTGCCGCGGATTTCAACGAGAAAGGGAGGTGCACAACTGCATGTTATAGCAACCTCATATATAAAATTTCAACCTTCTGTGGCTACTAATGTTTGAGTTATGCGAGATACATACATACGTCACAAAAAAATCCCTTCTGAATCCATTTTAAATCCATTTTGCTACCTGCTTTGGAAAAACGAGTTCTGTATTCTGTCCGTACATACAGATGTAAGAGGGGGAAAAATCATTCAAATGGATTTGACAGAGATCAAAATGGATGTTTTTTCGTTGAAATATGATACCCGAAATTTTTCGCGATTGCAATACTTCCTTTACTTCGTACAAGGAAGCAAAAAATTGAGCACATTTCATGTTAGTTTTAATGTAAAACATAAAATGTGTAATCTTGTATAAGTTTCCCACATCTCTATTTAAATAATAAATCATGCTTAAACAATGTTTGTTTTGAAAAAAAAAGGTTCAGAGTAATCTAGTTTTTCCTTAACGATCTCTGCAGTTTAGAACACGATTCCTACTTAAAAATAATAACATGCCAGAGTCTTAGAAACGAATCACTGATTATTTGAATTTTCAAAGCTTGTCTTTTGCGAAGATAGGATAACTTCAAATTCTTCGAATAACTGGTTACGTCAATTTTGATTCGTATGAGAGATGATTAACCTTATTTCAGCTGATGACAACATCTACTTAAAAGGATGAGTATCTGAAACAGGAATTACTAGTGTTTTAAAATACTATACATTTGAGTCATAACTTACTTAAGCATTACCTGTGGATACATTCCAGGATATTGAAGTAGTTTAGATTCTGTTAATATAATGCTGACGTGATATCAAGGATACTTTGAATCACTTTCAGGTTTTGACTCTTACTAGTTCAAAAGCGCATTAGCCCAAATGGGCTGTTAGTCTCGAAACGGGATTTTGTAGGTTCACTGTATCACTTTTTAAACTGTTACCACCAAATATCATAGATACATATTGATATATATCATATAAATGTATAATTAAATAATGAAGAATCTTCACGAACATGTGTATGCTTCTCGCATTGTGAAAAACAACGGTACTAGAACCATCCAATTTTGAATAACATAGTCCTCCACCCGAACAAGTGCAACACCTGGAAGCCCGAATATTGAATTTCGAATTTTATATTTCATATCTTGTAAAACTTTAAGGAATTTTTGATTAACAAACTCAACGATTTGAAAGCAAGCAGTGGCGACATTATACAAAAAAAAACATTTTAATCTCCAGTGCCCGAGACTCTCTGTCCAGAATTCTAAAGATATGCTGTTTTTAAATATTTTGTGATTTTCCTTTTGAATTGAATTTTATGGGACGTAAGTATGAAGTACATGATATTTAAAAAGTAAAGTTGGTAAAAACCAAAAAATTAATAATAAAAAGACTTTTTTTCCCCTAGCCGTCTTGATAAGAAAACTGAATATTGATATGATGAACTAAGAAAAGACTGAAAAAAATGCAATCCAACACTTAACACTGCTTTGGGAATTATAAATATATTCTGCCATGCTACTTAAAATTTTTTTGATTTTCCGTTGACTTGTATATGGCGTAAGGGCGAAGAAAATGGTGCTTAATCACTAGATCTAAGTAACTACAGAGGCTGTTCGTACATTTTTTAGACGATGTATATTGTATTCACAAAACTAAATTACGTAAAATTCTTGTGTTTTAAATGTTCTATTTGACATCCCTTATTCTGAACTATCTTTCAACGCCACAATTTCCAGGATAATAATGCCTTTTGAAGTGTCAGAAGAGGTATTCTATCCCATTCCTCCCGAACAGCTTTCCAGAGTCCTGTTAGGGTTTTGGGACAACGTTTGGATAATGTAGTTTTTAAAAGTCCAAAAGCACAAAAATCCATAGGTGACACATCGGAAAATTTAGTAGGGATATCAGTGAAGGGTATGGCCTCTATACCAGTTTTTTGTTCCATTTCTTTTAGGAAATTTACAGTGGATTTTGATGTGTGACTGCTAGCTTTGTCCTGATGGAGTCTCACAGATTGATGGAACTGTGGGTAAAGCGATGGTATTTCATTCAGAAAAATTGGTGACAAAATATGTTCCTGATAGTATTTGGAGTTAATCTTCACATTTTTTACACTCTCTTTATTTTTAACTTGCCATTATAAGAAAAACCAGCAACAATCATGAATCCCTTAGAAAAACTTTCTTTCGATTCTTTGAACCACGTACTTAAATTTTTTTCTCCCCTTTTATATTAATAAATGGCTCTTTTTTTGTTACAGTCATTTAAGTACGCCCATGCTTCATCTATTGTGACAATTGTTTTCCATTTTTCTTTGGATAAGTGTTCCTCATATAGAATTCTGCAGCGTGTCCTGCGTCGAGCGATATGCTTTGGAAGAAGACGATGCACATTGCATTTTTTTGCTTTCTTAAGATTTAAATCAACGTTTATCATTTTGTTTACAGTGACACCGAGCATTTTAATGATTTTGCAACTGTCCTTTGACTAGGGGGAGTTTCTTTTGACATTAAACAACGTACCTTTGCAATAGTCGAAGACGTCCGTTTTTTCCTTGGATACGAGTTTTGGAATTTTTGTCCCACTTGAGGCTCCGATTTGACGTTTGTTTTCTTTCTTGTTGATGATATTACCTATCGACGCTTTAAATATCACAAAACCATGACTCTCCCATCGTTTTTGGATAACGGAGTATGCATATGTCTCTTCGGAAAGAGCGTAAATGTAGCCTTCGAACCACTGCTTTGTTAAATTCGCCATTTTGAATAAAAACAAAACTTTCAAGCCGCAGACGATAATTTTGACTTTGAAAAACATAGTACAATTGCAATTACTTCTTTTGCTTCAAACGCCTTTTTATTACCGCTTACCAAAATCGTCTAAAAAATGTGCGAACCGCCTCTGTACAAGTCAGGGAAAGGTTTAAATAAAGCTTTTTATTTTTCAGAACTTAAATCATAAATGCACGTTCTTGTGCTAATAATACCAGCCGTAGCTATTGGTTATGCAACTAAAGGAAGTCACCTTAAGACGTTTCTGTCTTAGGTTACAGGATAAAAATTTACGGTAAACTGGCTCAGTAATTTTTCCTGGAGCGTCAAATTAAATTTATCGACAGCGAATAACGCAAAGCCGAAACGTTACAACTATCAGAGCTGGCAGTAACTAAACGTAGCGTGCAAGTGCAGACACGCTGTTGGCTCAGGTACTGTTTTGGCTTAAGAGCTGTTCCATATGTAAACCTCGGCTTAAGTACTATCTAACTCATTTACATTCTGATGAGAAACGGAAAGTTATAGTAAACGCTAAAACTTTAAAAAACTGTTTAATTTAAATAAAAACCATATAGATTTTTTATATATTATTGCGCGCGTATGAGCTAGTAATGGATTGAATGGGCACAGAACCGACGTTGCAATTTATTGCGGCAAAGAATTTATAGTAGCACAAAAGAAGCTATTTCTAATTCTAGAATTTTCCACAAATGTATTGGTACAACTCTTCTCAGTGTGACAAAGCACAATTAGTAGTTACCACTTCAAAGTACTACGCACGGAAATCTAATTCTGAACTGAAAACTGAAAGCTGATGCTCTCCTTGGTCTTATACTGTTCTAACGCGACTGCCGGAAAATTTCCACTACATTCCTTGTTAAATAGACTTGCCCCTGTATTCTTATTTTTCCGACAGAGCTTCGCTTTTTCGAGGCACTTCATGTTACATTACATAAGTCATACTACAACTTTACGTGTAATTTCTCTAAAATTATTTACATGTAGAGAAAAGTCGTAACTGTAATAGTTTACTGTGTACTTTTTGCGGGAAATTAACTGAAAAAAAATTATTTTAATGTCAAACCGATTTTAAAGGTGTTGTAGAATTTACGAAATAATGGTAAAAGCTCTAAATTCTCTGATTTATGGAATATTGGAAGAAAAATGTTCGCTAAATTTATGTAAGTTTCATGGGAAACGTCTTCCATCACATTAAAAGCTCACGAGTTAGGTAATCTATGTCATATTCAATGCAATGAGTGTATATTATTTAATAAATCTCGACAAATAAAAACTTTCCTCTCTTTTATTTCTAAAGCAAGCGAAATATTAAGAGGAAGTATTAGAAAGCAAGATTTTACTCAAAATTCTCATAACACGAGAAAGAAGATTCAGATGTATTTTGAATGCTTTTGTTTTAGGTGGAGCTAAAGAGGCAAATATTATTTGATTATGTCATCAGTAATTGATGTTATCAGATAAACACGAAGCAAGCGTAAAGTACATTTCATTGTCGATTTAAGCAAGTAGGAATACTTAGAGATCTTTCAGATAAAATAAATTTGCTACCGTAATAGCACGCAAGTTGTCAATTCACACTGTTACGTGCGTCGAAGCTCATAAATGGATTGAATGCACATAGAACATAATCGCTTGATAATATTTATTTTCCCAAAAGAAACACTTTACAGTTCTTGAACGTTTCACAAAAGCACTCCCACAGCTCTTCTCAGGATCACGGTGCACAATCAGTAGTTACTCTTTAAACTACTAAGAACTTTAAACACAGTGCAATGCCAAACACGTTTAAAAGGCGAAGTTCTCAGGGATATCTCAATATTCCGAAGTCAGCTTTGAGCTAACAACTGAAAACTTCCTACTTCCTATATATGCCGCGATTATCGGGTATTTAACCCGATGTATTCCGGCTCTTGCAAATAAATGCCATAAAGGACACATAACATTGTCACATGATCCGACTGATTATGGAGATTCCTAGTTTTGCCTAGAAATATGCACAATTATAAGCAAATATATAAAATATAATACTGTATAAATAACTGTAAATATTAATAATAAAAGGGAAAGATATGCTCAACTACAATCCTTGATCGCTCTAAATAAATATGCAAAGTTCACAACATGAAAATAAGTACGATGAATATTTGTGCAGTAGAAATCTGTGGTCACGTGATATGAGCATCTACACAAGTGTAATCACTGACTGGTGGATTGATTTAGTAATAAGTACCCGATGCCAATTAAATTAGATTGAGAGTAATGAGTCTAACAACAAAGAGAATGATACCGCTGTAATCCATCTCTAATGATTGATCTTTAATGTAACAAAATCGGGCGAGGGTGTTTTCTTCTGTTATGAGTGTTATTTTTATTGAAATCCTGACATCATTAATATCCGCTAGCGTATTTCACCTATATTCAATTTTAGTCGATTAAATGTGGCATCATAATTGATCAGAAATCAATAAAACAGTTCGAAAAAGCAATCGATGCTCTGTGGCCACGTTTAATCTATCATAATCGAAATTAGTTGAAACAGTCGGTACAAATTCGGCTTTGTATATTGCTTCAAAGCAAATTAGAAATCAATAAAAACGTGTGCTTTTAGTTTTATTTCCTCCATAACTTTTGCTATTAGAATCTTGAGTTTTTCGTTTCAGTTCGAGACCACACTCCTTCAAAATTTTCCTGCCATTATACGTTCTTTCCTTTCTGTATTTGTTCATGCATATATATTGGATTGATAGTGATAGGCAAAAATTTCCCAAATCAAAATCAAAGAAACAAAAGATTTTTAAATTTCTAAAATACTGGCAAAAGTGAAATTTGAAGAAACGTGTCAGGTAGAGAAAACACAGATGAAATATAGATAAAATATGTGAATGGCAGTGCATGTGCGCTTAGATGGCCTTCGCTACCGATTAATTGAGTATTTTGTAAGCCTATTGGTCAGTTCCATAGACCGCCTGTAGCAAGTGACCGATTGAAATTTTTTTGGAGAAAAGTGGATGTCGACCTTTTCCAGGATCCAGAAAAGAATTGTAGAAAGTTTTAGGACGATAGCTATAGTAGTGACTGAGTGCATCGCGAACAAAGACACAAACAGACATTCTTCTTTTAATATATATAGATAGATACATTACTCATTCGGGTCATCTAGCACTGAGAACTGATGCTTTCTTCGGCCTGATATAGTTTTCCGCCAGCCGCCGAATAATCTGTAGTATCTTCCATTTCTCGAAATTACTGGAAGGCATGTACGGTTAAAGGCCAGACATACGTAATGGCCGGGTACGGTTACAGTAACATAAAGTGATCAATTACTATTATTCAACTAGAGCAGTGCTCCGCAACCTTTTCTCACCCGCGACGCACAAAAAATCTTTCTGGAATTTCGTGGCACACCAAAAGCTAATGTATATATATATTGATTTATACACAAAATTTACAATAAATTTTTGTTTTTAATTTGAAAAATATACAATTATAAAACCATAACATATTTATTTATATGCAATCATAATAATTATCATAATAATCGAATTTTTTTTTAAATTAAAAAACAAAAATTCTTCAATTTGATTGGTTTATTTCAAATTTAAAAAAACAGTTTTAGAGCTATTATTTTTAATTAAAATGGTCTGAAACCAATATATTTCGTTTAAATTTATGTTTAAAAAAAGTTGTATATTTTTGTGTTCCGAGTTATCAAGGAAGTGCCGAAAAAATTCAAATGCTGACACACTTACAATCACACACACAACCACACAACAGTGAAATATACAAAAACATTTAAAATAGACATTATTAAGGAAAAAAATTGTCATTGTGTATTAAATACAGGATAAAAATTGCAAAATGTCAAATACATGTATTTGATTGCAGTACACCTATATCCTACTCATGGCACACCAGTGTGCCGCGACACACCGGTTGCGGTTGACCAAAATGTCACCAAATTGTCGCCAACTTTGGCGACGTTTCATGATTCTTTGCCAAATTTGACGACAAAAATGAGTCGCCAAAACCGTCGCCAGCTTAGCGATATCTTTCTGATTCAGCGAGATAGCCATTTACTTAATGCTAAATAGACTTGCCTCCTGTAATCTTATTTTTTCCGGCAGAGCTTCGTCTCTTTCGAACATTACATTATACAAAAATACTACAATTTCACATATTATTTCACTAAAATTGTTTACATATGTACAAAATTAGCAACAGCGTTCCTTCCCAAGGACTGCACGTACCAGACAGTACAATCCCTCAGCAGAAGCCATGCTTAGGAAAATCAGTGCAGTACTAAAACAATCATTTCAACGAATGACGTACAATTAATTTAAAATCATCCGATTTCAAAGTTGTCTTCTACATACACTCAATTTGTTGCAGTAGTAGCATGCAAGATGTTAATTCACGTCTTGTTTTATAAGAAGATTTAGAAAGATATCCAGTTTCTTGCGCTCCAGTAATTCGAAGTTTGGAAAAATGAGTAATTCTTAATCAGAACTAATTTTGTAGAATGACGGAACAGAAATGTTTGAGGATTGTTTAAACTGTTGAACGGAAATGCTCAGAGACCATATTAATTGTCAGAGAAAAAATGCTTCTACTGTCAAAAGTGCGAAATAAGACAACTTTCAATAATCAGCGTTTTGAGATATTTGCTGAAAATAAGATGAAGGATAAAAGAACTCCGTTTTCAGATGTTTTCTAACATAATATTAAGGAACAGGAACGATTCTGACCATTCTCTAAGCATATGTAAAGAAACTCTTTTCCGAGCAATATTTAAACTAATTAGCATGTAGAAACGGGTTTTTTTTCGGTACAGAAAACATAACATTTCAGCTGTGTCTTCTCTGGGATGTCGTGAGTTGCATTATCTAACCAGTAGTTTTGTTAAGCGCCTTGAGCTTTCGTAAGTTAATTTATGATAAACTCCACACGAGCTTTGAAAACGTTGCTTAAGAAATATTTAAATGAATAACGGAATATGAAATGAGTTTCAATCAAATATGACGAAAATTGATAAGTTTATCTTTGATTTAAATTGTGTTATTCTGAATAATATGTATCTTTTTTAGCACAGCAGTATAAACCTTTCAAGTAGACTTGCCAGATCGCTCGAGGTTTCGTTAATTTGCTACTTTTGACAAATCTATGCGATACAAATTCGTGTGCACGATATTTTGCGAAATTTTTGCTATTCCATCGTTTATTTGTGCTACGTTTGGGGACTATAATTTTTTTAACATATTATAAAATGCTTACATGTTAAAATAACGTATCAGCTAAAATGAATTTATAATAAATAAAAAATAAGCAATTTGTTTTGCCATAAATAAAATTTAAAATAATCGGAATCTGATAGAGTTAAGTAAGTAAACCAAGCAGAATGGAAAAGAATTAAAAATTAAAATAAAGCTGATTACGGTCTCGAGGGATATCTGCCTAAGGGGAGATATGCCTTCATGGAGGACTTTCTAAGGGAAACTGGCTCGTATGCATGTTACACAGGGAAAAAACCACAACAATGCCCATGTTACCGTTCACGGGATTCGAACCTCGGACCGAACTATCAGTGTTTAGCGACTTTGCCGCTCGGACGCTGGTGGATCGAATTAGAAAAAGGAACTGGCAACTCAAAACATTTAGAATAAAAACGCTATCATTCCAAACTTAAGCAGTTAACAATGAATATGAACAAATGATGAAAATATAAGTTAACTAAGAATTAATTAAAAATAAAAACAATGTTTTAACAAGTAGTGTTTAAACAGCAGATAATTAGCACTATAGTTTTAAAATTTTCGTCAAAACTAAGACACATAATTAAAACGACCACTAATCGAATTATAGGCCGTAACTTGAGAAACCAATGGAGACTGAATTTGTGGTGACGTCAGAGGTAATACGAACATACGTCACTAAAATCACGTGACACCTGGTGTCATGTGCTACTTTTTGCGACTTTTCGATTCCTTTTCTGTTACTTTGGTTGAAAAATGTCTGGCAAAACTGCTCTGAAATGTAAGAAATCAAGGCTAATGAGTTCTATATGGAAGCCTTCCTGGAACAAATGGAAGTAAACTGCCTGTAGGTGGCTCAACAAGGGCTTATGATCGGACGTATGACTCATCGAAATATTCAAGGAAGCCGCCCGAGGACCTTATATTGCACACTAGAAATAATAGTATTCGAAGAAAAATCAAATAATTATGTAAATCATTTAAATGCTGATTCGATCTGTTGTTTCCGTTACCTGACATGGTTTCCTTTATCGCGGAAAGCACTTTAGGATGATTAAGTTACTTTTGTATTCTCACACCTTCACAAGTTATGCATTTACTTCCGCCTTTTATTTTTTAAAATCAATAAAAGAAATGCAGTGCTTATTAATAGCATACTTGGATTACAATGGAGCTTATAAGCATTCCTTACTTTTAATATTTTATATGGGACCGATGTTCATTTAATTCTAAACCTATTTATTACTCTGAACCCTGTACAAGAAATGCGTAATAAACTGTATTTTCCAAATTATTATCATCAATGTACTTTAACCTGAAGCAAGAGTTTCCAAGAGGAATGGTATTAACCCCTTCTGTTGGGGGGGCAATGATGATCAAATGTTCCACTGTGAATCGATATCTAAATATGCATTGCCAAGTGATCAGCGTAATTAAGATCCCATCGATTAAAAGATCTCAATCAAACTGGTGATTAATAAGTTATTATCATAAAGCTGTAGCATGTAGTAATGAAAAAAATCATATAACATAAATATAAGAGAAAAATATACTAAAATTATTTAAATTTAACAAAATTTCCATTCGCAAAAAGCAAATTAAAGTAAAAAATTAATTATAGAAATAAGTTTAAAAAAAATTATAAATAATTTATATTGCTGCGAACTAATCTACAATATCATTTAAATTCTGAGAACATAAGTAAATCAAGTGCAAGTAGCAAAATCCATTAACAAAAATAAAATTGTAATAAATTTTTTAAAATTAAAAAATGTGCATAAGTGAATAATTGTTGAGCTGGCAGAAGACAGACTTATCAAGGGGAAGTTGCTCTCAAACCTAACTCTTCAATTATTCAATTCGTGTTTCGTCATTTATGTAGGCAAGTGTAAAATCCAAAACCAAAAGTAAAACCAAATGACGTGACCCACCAAAAGCAATTCAAACAAGTGGAACTTTTAGAAAAGCACAAATCAAAGCCAATACAAAACAATACCCTTTATAATACCAATTTTTTAGAAAACCGATTTAATTTAGAAACTCTTGCCCACAAAAAACTTCCCCGACACGAATATGCATATAAACAAAAAAGATACAGAAACTATTAACATACTAAAAATAAACTAGAAACTAAATTAAATAATACTAAAATAATATAATAAAGGCAAGTAAAAAGTAAGTTTTAAATTAAATTAATTAATTTACCATTATTTCTATTGGAGTGTGGACAAGTAGCAAGTCAGGTTAAGTGATGTAAAGTAGTGTTCCTTCTATTTGTAAAAGAGGGCTCTAGCAAAAGGTAAAGTTGAGTGATAAGCTGCTGTACGTAAGACCCATTTAAAAAACTATTTAAAATTATCATGCTGTAAACTATATGTAATGTAAAAAGTGTGTTCTGTAGCTAAAAAGTTTTTTAAATCTAACTGTGTAGTAATGTAAAAATGTGTGTGAAAATGTGTAAAAATGTATAAATTGTGAAAAAACAAACTGTTGTAATTTGAAAAATGGTTGCAAATTACTAAGGACTGTAATATTTTTTTAGTAAATTTAATTTAAGAAGTATTTTTGAATTTTAATTTAGAAAAATTTAAAAAATTTTTATGAAAGTAAAAAGTATTGTAATATTTAATTATATTAAAACTGAATTTAAGATGTGAAATAAAACTTACTAAAGACTAGCCAAAACGTTAAGGAAAAAGAGAAAAAGATTAAAATTTTCACTCAATTCGGGCTATAATTGAGACTTTTGAAAAGAGTTGGCCCTTTATTAGTAAAAGGAAAGAATCCAGTATTAAATATACATTTTTAGAAATATTTACAAGAATTATTTACAAGATACTGCCTTAACTCTTCAAAATCCTTCATTACACTCCAGTTAAGGTTTAAGGTTTTATTTTTTAAATCAATAATATTTTTTAAATACATAAATTAATCAAAAATTCGATAAGTTAGCATAAAATATATGTATATAAAGCGTGCGGACCCCATAAGCTGGTTTTTGAAAAATCTTATGTAGGCAGTGACCGTCCTCTTGTTTTTTGAAAGTCGAGTGTGCCAAGTTTCATAATGATCGGAATTAAATTAGATTTATATAAAAGACAAACAAACAAGCATTCATTTATATATATATATAGATACATGACGAATCAAAGAAGGAATATATACGTATCTATTAATACAAGAATGCTGTTGCTTGTAGAGGAATTCGTGGATTTCTCCTGTGAGAGTTTCTGTGCATTGGGAAGACTTCTAGCCTAATTCTAAAAACCCTTGCGTGATTTGATTTAATGCGTAGTTTATCTTATTAAGCGGATTTCATTATGATTTTGGGAGCTTTTAGTAAATATTTGCGTTTTGGAAATTAGTTACTTATTACCTATTTTTCGTCTCATATCCCTTACGGAAAACTTTTCCCATTTTATAAAAACTATGCATGTTTTTTATATATTGAATTCTAATTTGGAATAGAGACTAATCATTTAATGTATCAAATTTTAATATGAAATGGAAGATAATAATTCCATACATTACTTGTTAATGAATTACAATGAAATGTGAATAGGAAGGGGAACATAATTCTAAACATTAAATACTACCATGGAATAGGAGATCAATAATTCAGTCTGTTTAAATTCGAATACTAAGACGCAAACGAATTTTTCTTTTTCTGGATAATTTGAATCCGGTCTTGAAATATTAAGATTTTGCAGTTTACTGCACAGCACAAAATGTAATTTGAAAGTTTTTAATAAAATGAAAGTTGAATATATCCGTACCTTACGGCTGTGTTCTTCCTTGAGGGATTAAAACAAGCAAAATTGAAACAGATTCGATTTTCTGTTCCCGCGGTCGAAACAGATTCAGCCAGGGCAATTAATCGTTTACACTCATTTGCTGTGCCGAGTAAGAGGAGGTGTTGCTCGAAGCCAGGCTCCATCGCATTTTTGCCCACGTTTTTTTTCATGCACTCAAGCACGGAATGTTCTCAAACGGAATATGCAATTATTTTCTGACGGCCCACTTATTTCGTAGACATTTGTTCTTGGAAGGTAACCTGTTCTTTTACTTTTAGTTACGATTTACTTTCCGAATGCCTGTGTGACGTCAGATGGGGGCATGAATCGTCTGCGTTGCGCAATCTAGGTAATTAAAACAAGATATCCTATTTTTACAGCATTTTAATTGAGAACTGTGTTTGAAATTATGTACGTTCCATTTATAATGTCTGTTGCTGAGCCAAGTCATCTTGCGGCCATGATTTAAAACTCGGCACTGTGCTTTTGTGTTTTTAGCCCAAAGGGGCAGTTTGCCGAGAAGAGCTATTAATTTCGTTTTCCCATTTTGCGTTGGTTCACTATAAACGGCTTTTCACTTTTCAAATTGTTGCCGCCAAATATTATTGACCTTTATTATGTTTAAAGAAATTAAATAATGAAGAATCTGCATGAATGCATAAATGTTTTTCGCATTGTGAAAAAACAACGGCATCTAGAGACATCAAATAACGTAGTCCTCCACTCGAATATGGGCATCTGGAAGCGTAAATTTGGTATTAATTTTATTATCTATTTCATATTTTGTGAAACTTTAAAGAATTTTTGATTAACAAACTCAATGATTTCAAAGCGAGCAATGGCAATTTTGCACGGGGGATGAAACTTTTATCTCCAGCGCGCGAGACTCTGTATCGGAAATTCCAAAGATATGCTCTTTTTAAATTATTTTGTGATATTGTTGTTGAATTAAATTTTCACTGATCCCACCAATACGCTGTTTTAACTCGACGCAAATATGAACACTGCTTTCTTAATAACAGAAGTTGTAGTTCTACGTTTCTTGTTCAGTTATTATCAATGTCGAAACATTTCAAAACATTTTTAACATATAGAACACATATTTCAAGGGAATAATTTATATATTTTTCACTTGTATAATTTTAATTACAAAAATAATTTAATAATTTTTACGTAATTTGTCCACCAAATGGTTGAGAAGATAAGCTGCTGATTTGTCCACCAGTGGTAAGCCTCTAGCAGTTAAACAGCTGAATGCTGGCGCTTGGACGTAATTCGGCTTATCTGGTTATTGGGTTGGATGGACAGAGTTTTCGTAATTCGAACCATATATAATGCGACTTCGAGCTAATTTTGTATGGAAGATCCTCCACAAAGTCAATTCTTTTGTGGCAGATAGCCAATGCGCTGTTTGCCATAGTTAAGTTTCAGTAATTTAACTATTGCTTTTGGAAACAATGGCATCCATTCTGATGTTAAGTCGTAATGCATGAACGTTTAGATCATAGTTTACCAATCCTTTTCAGTTTCTGTGCCCTCTTTCCGAAGCTTTGTTTTGTCAGCTCCTTCATCGAGTTTGTTCAGCCTTACCCTTTCAAAAATGATATACTGGAAGTTTTTCAAGCAGAATCTTTGGGGATTGATTGAAAAAGCTTAAGAATTTATGCATATTTATTGCATTCATTAAAACTCTTTACGCAGTATGGTAACGATTAAAAATTTCTCAAACGTTTATTTGCCAAACAAACCACGCACTGATCTTGCCACTCTATGCTGTATATATCGAAACAACACGTTATTTGCGTATATTGGATACCATTGGCTAGTACATTTGCGGTCAAGTTTTTAGAATATTTTGTTCCTTGGAATATTTTGTCCCTTGGAATAAAAAAGGGAAACTACAAGTAACGTAGTTTAACATACGTAAAGGATCGACTGATATGATTCAATACGGTTCTTTTAAAGATATTTGAGTGTAATGTTTATATAATCATGTGAATGTTTAAATATTAATTTCAAAATTTTTGAAGGAACCAAGCTTTTCAACCGTGTTCTACTTTCTCGCTTGCTTTCCAATGGGCTTACGGGCAAGTAACGCTCCACCCACACTCCTTAGATCTCAATGCTTACTGGTGGACGATAGCGCCCATCTTAAGAAACTGCGGTTTAGGTCGTTGTACTTAAGTTGGGAAGAGCAGGTGAGGAATAAGGATATGAGACAGTACTTTCTTATGGGGCGATGCCACTGATTAAAAAACGCACCGTATAGGTTCCCAGCGCTACCTTTCTTACATACAGTAACCTGTTATTTTTGACGGTACATGTGTGGTGATTTCGGTGTCTTGATGCGTTTGTTTATGTGTAAGACCGTATAAAAATTCAAAATATTATTTTGGCCAGTTAGAATAAGGCATAACAAATGTTTACGTATTGAAGAAAAGTTTACAGGGTTCTATTTATTTTTACTAATAGTTATTCTATTTTGTGAGCCTTTCCTGAATTTTCTCATTATCTTCGCATTTCTTGCCAAGATGCAAATGTGTTAGGGTGAACAAGAGTATTGGTGCGAAAAGGTTAGATGGAGCGTGATTTCACTATTGTGAGAGCCCGTTGTTAGTTTCTACCCGCTGTTAACCTTAATATTGGCTACGCATTCAAGTTATTATCCGGCCGGTGTAGATTTCTGATTCAACCTATTAGTTTAAATTGAATTGTGTAGTCTTGTATTACTTTTTACTTTAGTGTTACATTATCTTTTTTAAATTACCACTGCGAGTGGTCGGTGTTTTGTAAGCACGTAAGTCTGTGCCATCTGTTGAATATTTCGTGTTCAATAAAAGAGTCTTTTACACCCTTCCCTCGTTGTGTTCATCTTCAAGCCAGTGCGAGAATTCCCAAGGATCACACTTAGATAGATCTAGTCACATTAAATGGTAGCTAAGAAAACTAGATCTTACAAGTTTAATGTTCACTTTTGACGCTTTTTGATCGTTATCATAATACTTTGGGACAGTTCAAATCTGAATCAAATAACAACTCTTCTCATAACACGTTGTTACAAGCTCACTGCCATAGGTTCTTGTCGCTTTTCTCATATTACATTGTCTTGCGTAGGCACTTTGAATAGACCCTTGTCGTGATTCGTTTAATACAGAAATCTTTGGTGTTTTCCTTTGTTGGAAACATTTTAGAAGTTCGTTTAAACAATATTTTATGTCCGCATGTGTGTTGAGAGGTAACTCTGTATGTTTCGTAACAATTATTTCCCGTATAAATTTCGGCCTTGTTCCGAAAGGTACTTGAGAGCTTAGAGTATTTACGAAGTACCTTCGTAAATAATTTATTAAATAATTAATTCGTAAATAATTATTTACGAAGTACCTTCGTAAATAAGTTACGAAGTACCTTCGTAATTAACTTCGTAATCCGTTTGTAGCTGGACTAACATTGATTTTTGTGTTAATGGACACGAGAAGACGATCTGCTATGCGGTAAATCTGGATTCATCTGATGATATGGAACTATGCTGATTAGAAACACATAAACCTATCGATTCGAAAATTCTCTGATAATAAGAAACATGAACAGGGTATCCAAACTGCAATGGTATTTGATTGAAATCAAGCATGGCTATTAAAACCGTCACACAAGTGCTCGAATTATGTGACAAACAGCAAATGAAGCCATCTTTTTACCACTCATGGTTCTTCATGAGGGCTTTGGATTTCAGTGTCGGGACATTAGTAGTTCTTAAAAATCAATATTTTTAAACATTAAAAAGGAACAGTATACAGGGTTAAGAATTGAATTACTAAGCTTTTAAAATTTTACCATATTTGAAAAGCAATTTTAATCAGATTTTTGAAAATTAGAAAAGTAATCTTATTTAGGTATGTAAAAACGTGCATGTCTTTTCTCTCTCAATGAACGACTTTCTTTAAAGGCTCTTTCATCCATGAAATAATTCTTGGCTGGTTTATAATGTAGGTTTACTATTAATTAAAGACAAAGATAAGAAATCACTAACAGTTCTTCTTAAATTTTATTTTGTTACTATGTTATGTGATAAATCCTAAAGAAAATTGCATTTTAAATGTCGCTTCGCTGTCGATAAACAAAGCAATTGTCATAAGAGTAGAGAAAACACCCTGTAAAAGAACTACATTTACTTTGTTGTAGATTTTTATTTAAATTCTATCTATTTCGAGAGCTACCAGCTACAGGTCCCTCTTCGTCAGAACCAAAATAATTCTGCCAAAAACGGCAGAATGTGGCAGAATTTGTTTTGCTGCTGACGAAGAAAGAGCTCTACTTTTTTGTCTTAGAAACTCATAGAATTTAAATTAAATCTGCGCCCAACTAAAGGTTGTTCTTTTGCCTAATTTTAAAATGTGATAATTTGCCTGATGATTTGGATAATTATATTATTATTCACAGCATAACTAACGATGCGACAAATACCTGAAGATCTTTTTGCTATTAAAGTGTTAAAAAAAGATGAAAAAATGCTCTTAAAAATTGTCTGTGGAAACTTTTTTGGGTTAGCCATATATCCTTCCAGATAAGTTTCGATTAATTTACCATAATTAATAAATCTAAACTATAAAAAAATTAAAATGTAATACGACAAATCAATTATTGAATACAAATTTAGGCTGCAAAGAAACTCTGTGCCGTCCATGTTAACTGTCTTAATTGAAGGGATACGATTCTTATATCGTTTTAAATTATATCTTCAAAACGTGTTTTGCATTTGCCAATTATAATCTAGTTTATTTTGGAAATCTAAATATTTTTGTTTTACATAAAAGCATATCAACTAATTAGGCAATAACAGAAAATTGAAAAGGTTAACATTCGTCTTAATTTAATCTTTTTCTTTATTAAAATGCATGAAATGAAATAAGGAAATTTTTATTCTCACCTTTGCGAATATCACTCTTCTAATCGTTTTCATTCTTGCGCGTAGAATCTCATAAACGGTTGCGGTCACGGTACTTGGATGCGAATCGGAAAGTGGAAACGCATTCTTAGACTTCGCAAATACAAAGAATTATTTAATCTAGGAACGTATTGTGTTCCAGAAGGTGAATGATCTTTGCTGTGATGAAAGTGCACTTTAGTTTTAGATTTGGATAATTGTGGTTTCGCATGGAGAAAACCACACTGGTGACTGTAGTGGAAAACAGGCTATGAAACAGGCTATGTTAAGAATATAATGAGGAATTCGACTGTTAAACGTAAAAGCCACTGTGTATGCAGATCCAACGGACTGGAACTCTTTTTCATGGATCAGTATATCTAAAGAAACGTTTTATAGCACATGCTATTCTCATTGCTGCTTCTAACTGTCTTCTTGATCTTCTCTGAATGGATTTTAATACTTTTTACGAGACCTATTCCGTGGCTTTCAAAATTCTTCATCCACGAATGATTTTATGCGTCATTCAACTGGAATGGGTCGGAGCGACCGTGCATCTCTCCAGTGTTTCCTAAACGTGTTCGTTTAATGACACAAGATTTTGAACATCCATGACTTCGAGGTTTGGATTTCGAATTACTAGCCCAAACGGGTGGTAGACCCAAAGGGCTATTAGTCTCAAAACGGCATTTTGCATCGTTTCACTTTCTGCGTTGATTCAATTTTCAAACTGTTGCCACCAAATATTATTACCATGTATTATAATGAAACTAAATAATGAAGAATCTGCATGAATGTTTCTCCCATTGTGAAAACATAACGGTACCTAGAGCCATCCAATTTTGAATAACGTAGTCCTCCAGCCGAACATGGGCACTCGGAAGCCCGAATTTTGAATTTCGAGTTTGTTTTATTATCCAATATAAATTTCGTAAAACTTTAACGAATTTTTTATTAACAAACGCAACGATTTCAAAGCCAGCAATGGCAACACTGTACAAAAAAAAACATTTTTATATCTAGCTCGAGAGACTGTGTATCGGAAATTCTAAAGATATGCTCTTTTTAAATTATTTTGTGATATTGCCGTTGAATTGAGTTTTATGGTTTAAGTGCGAAGAACGTGATATTTAATAAGGTAACACACAAAACGTTGAAAAATCACCCTTGTGAGCGTGATATAAAATCTGAAAGTATGAAATTTGAAAGCTTTCAGATTTTTCTTTTTTTATTATTATTTTATATCCATTTTGATTATTATTAATAATTTGTTAACACTCGCCGTAATGAATGTGAAATCTGCGCGTGATGTATGAAACACTAACCGTTACACCACAAAGGCATACTGAAAGGAGGGAGAAAATACCTTATATACTCCCCTACTCCCCCTTTTAAAGGGTGACTCAGAATTAGGGGACCTAATTGCCAAATCCTGGTGGTGAAGAATCATCATCCACCACCATTCAGTTCGGGCGCCACCGTAGAGTCATTAGTTTATTTTGAAGCAGGAGTGCGTGATGTTGCCAATGGCAAGTAAATCTTGCGCTCTTTGGCAAGAGGAATTTCGTGGGCTTCGACTAGCTGCAGGTCAGACAAGTGAGAATTAGTCAACAGCAACAACAACAGACTTATATCTTTAAACTGATATTTTACCATATGCTAAACTACCTGAAAAGTAATCAAAAGTTTGTGCTAAATGCTGTGTCTGGCAGTTAATGCTTTTATTTCTTCTTCTGGGTGACGCTAAGGCATATTCATTGTTTGCATGCATTTAAAATATAATGTAAATGTAGGAATTTGGTTTCATTATTATATTCATGATTAAATATGCTTTTTGACTCCGAAGCACTGACTAAGACTGTTTCATATTTAGAGGCATTTACCATTAGGCCTTCGTATCAGTTGGTCGACCTTGTAGTGTTTTTTCTCATGCATATTCACAATAATAATCGTATCAATTTCATTAAAGAGCAGTCACGCTAATATCAGACTCAATAGTTTCTATAATTCCTGCGTTCCACTTTTTCCCTTGTGATGATAGAGGCGATTCTACGGAACTTCTTTCAAGACATGCATTCTTTACCTTAATCTCTAACGCAAGCAGCTAATGATCTTTTATCCTACGCCCTTCATTGAATCAACGACCCCAAAAAGAACTGAGTCTTCTAGTACTGCGTGATGTGTAAGGAGAGGATTACATTTCTTTGCCGTGTATGATTGTCATCGGTAATTTCATTTTCAGAAAATGTCTCGGTAATGCCAGTCAGCCTGATTTAAAAATTTTTCTTCCTTGATTCCTCAGTTTTAATGCAGTGTGTTTTCTTTTCTGTAGTGTTAAAGCCAGAATTTGCTTCATAGCTATTGCTACAGAGATGGTAGAAATGTGTTTCTTATCCTATTTTGCCTCATGCATCCCTTTCATCATCTCTAAAAAATCATTCTTCTCCCCCTCCTCCTTTTTAAATCTCGAAAAATGCATATACTTTTTTTTCGGTTTATATTATTTTTTATCGTGTTTTATGAATTAAAGAACAAAAATAATAGAAAATATCGATAAGTACGAAACCTCGAATAAAAGTAGCTTTTCATATTCCTAAATTAAAACTGATAAATGTAGTATTTTATATGCATTGTAAGGCTATTATTTAAATTAGGCAGTTATTTACGATTTCAGTGTTTACTAAAGCTTCTACTTTCCGTGTCGTCACCAAAACGTAAATGAATGTAGCTAGTATCTAAATTGAAGTATTTTGAGTTTAAGACGGGAGCTGCTTGTGGCCTGCGCGTGCATGCTACATTTAGTTCCTGCTCGCTCTGATAGGTTGAGCCCATCAGCGACCGAGCAGTAAAGTCGCTGAACAGTGGTCCTTCGGTCCAAGGTTTAAATCCCGGCGAACGGGATGACTGCATGGGCGTTTTCGTGATTTTCCCCATGGGCAATGTATATACGAGCCAGTTTTATTTAGAAAGTCCTCCAGGAAAGCATCCTTATCCTTAGGCAGGTAGCCTCGAGTGCTTTGTCATAATCAAATAAATCAAATTTTCATAAGTTGTAATTATTTAGCTTTGCGTTATATCCCTGCCAAAATTTTAATTTTATACGGTAGAGTTACTGAGCCAGTTTAAAGTAAGATTTGAATTACATTATCTTTGACTACTAGTCCACGTTTTAAATTGAATTTGACTGTTCCTTTAGATGCTTCACCCCGAGCTGTGGTTGATAGTGGCAGCACAAGAAGCATGTTCTGATTTCTGTTTAAGAAAAATCTATTATTAAAACCTTTTCATGGTTTACAATTACTTTATTCATGGCTTGTAGTTGATCCTTTCATAGCTTGTAGTAACCTTTTCATGGCTTGTAGTTGATCCTTTCATAGCTTGTAGTAACCTTTTCATGGCTTGTAGTTGATCCTTTCATAGCTTGTAGTAACCTTTTCATGGCTTGTAGTTGACATGAAGGGAATTATCGCTATTTAGACATAGCAATAATTCTCTAATTATAACATAGCGCTATTTAGACACAGCGATAATTCCCTTCATGTCTAATGGGATTAATAGTTCCAGATCAAACCTCATATCATTAACTAAAACTAAACACTTACGAGCTAAATAAAAGGCTGATTCCAGTCCTTTCCTCTGAAGCTAGGAGGATTCTCCACTGATTGAGAACCCCTGATATATTACCAAATTTTTTTTCTAAAATTTAAAGCAGAAGTTTCATCTTAGTTGGATACTTCGAATTCGGATAACCAAAGCACCTGAAAACAAAATATAAATTGCACGCAATTTAAGAATAATATCATTTAGTTCAAGGTGCAGCTGAATGATTCGCCAATAAATTTTATATAAATGTAAGGATTCGTTCACTTAGTTGAATAACAAGTTTTTCTAATAAACCAGTACCGAATGACTAATAATTAGTTTGTAGTCATCTCCTCAAGTTATTGATGTTCACTTTTTAAAATGCTAACAGCTACACTTTTATAGTCAAAAAAGTTAACGGATTGGATTCGATTATTTGAATTACAGCAAAGTACACGAAGACTATGTACTTAAGTAAAGAGATGTTTTCGTGGACGGCCTTTTAACGAAAACTTTCTCGTACTTGCATTACACATGGGGAAAATCACGAAAATTTCCATGCAGACAACCAGTTTGCCGGTTATGAAGCCGGTTCGAATTAGCAGTGTTCAAGGATTTTACTGCTAGGCTGCTGGTAGACTATGTAAAAATTAATGAAAAATCGCTACTGCATTAATAACTGGATTGTCATCTCTTAAGAATAACCGGTTGGTATTCTAATGAAAACTGAATGACTTAAGCATAACCAATTAGCAAACTGATTAAAAACAATGAAGGGAAAATGTAATTAGGGCTCATATCTTCATATTTCTTCAGTATTCCAGCATAGTCACGATTGCGCATATTAAACTCCAATATAAGAATAGGCTTTCCGTATTAGGTGATGATCACTTTTTGCAACCAAGAAGACTATAAGCCTGTATTGTTGGAACAACTAAAAATACTATCATTCCTAAAAAGGTATGATAAACTAAACGATAATATTTTACTCTTGCGAGTATTACTAAGGATTAGTTATGTTATTTTAACATGATTCTTAAAATCAGAGTAATGTTTATTTCATCACTTCCGTGTATTATTAAAAAGATTAAATACTTCAAACTAAACGGATGTTTCTGATTGTTAATTTCATTTCATGCAGGATATACTGGAATTCTATTATTATTACTCTACTACACTCGTAATAGTTGTTTGAATTAGAAGCACCTTATTGTTAGGTTCCTATACACAAAGGTTTAAAGCATGTTTTGTAACTGATTGGTTAATGACTTACAATATTTGAAATGATTTGTTCTTGGGCAAACTGATGTATGTATTATTTACTTCTTTTTTCCATTTTAGCCTTCTCACTACGAAGACATGACGTGGTCTCCATCTGGTAGACATTTTCGATCTCCTGGCTCCAGTCCTGAAACTTACAGAAGGATCATACATACTGAGGATGACTTCCCACCCAGAAAAACAGATCATGAGGAGGAGTTCTTTAGCGGTCGCAGGAGTCCAACTTTCCCGAGAAGAATCTTCAAAGAAGTATGGAACGAATCTCCCAACCATCGCTTCCCTGATCGACCTATAATGTTTAAAAGGGTTTTCAAACCAAGTCGCTGGGATAGCGAATTCGATGGCGACATTCCTAACATAAGGAGAGTAGAACGGCAGTTTGATCATGACTTTGAAGATGGAAGGCCTTCATCAAGAAAATTTGATGAAGAATTCGACAAGCGTTTCAGTGCGCGTGATCTTCAGAAAGATCTCGAGGAAGAATTTGAGAAAGCTGAAGGGAGAGTCCATCACATACCAATAATGGTAGAACGTAGGATGGAAGAAATGAAATCACGTTTTGGTAGAAATTCCCCGCCTCCTGATCGAGCGGTTGAAGAAGATTATTCTGAAGAGTGGGTTGGTCCTCAGGTTCAGCATTTAAGGAAAAACTTCGAGCCTGAAGATCCTGGTGTCAATTCTCGGTATAACCACCATCGCGTTCCTAGAGTCGAAACCAGTACAAGACCTAGAGCTTTTACAAATCCTACGCAAGATTCGTGGGATCCTCACGCTATCCATACACTTCCAACAAGAAGAATCCATAAAAGTTCTCAGAGCTTCGATGATTCGAGACATCCAGTACCACCAAAATCAGTATTCCGCTCTTATTCGGAAACACATGAAGACATCCCTAGACAACAGCAGCAACACTCAGCAGCTTTCCGATCGCACTCGGATGGACACTGTCCAAAACAAACATATGTTACTAAAATTGAAGTTAAGTTACCTTCCCAAAAAGAAGAGCTGTGCTCAACTAATATCCACACCAAAGGTGATTCTTACGATGATCAAGTCAAAACCCAAAGACAAAATATTCCAAAACAACAAGAATGTGAAGGGAACGAAAATAGGAATACAAGTCAAACTTCTGAGACTTATGAGGAGCGTAAACCAAGAAAAAATAAGTTCGATAGCCCTTCTCTTCAACAGATCGCTGTTATTCTGCAGAATGTAGAAGACCTTGTTGTGCGCGTTGAGGCATACAATGGAACTGGTAGAGATAAGCAGTTTAGATTCCTAGATGAAATGTTAACAAGATGTATGCTACGCCTCGATGATATAGACACTGAAGGAAGAGAGGACATTCGAAGTGCTCGTAAAGCTGCAGTACGAGAAGTTCAGTCTTGCATCGACAAACTGGAAGCCAAAGCGGATGAGAGTGAACGCCGCCAAAAGGAAAAGGATTCTGAATCGAAAAATAATGAAAATTCACTTGATCAAAATGATGAAAACCAAAATAATATAGAAGATAAAAAGTCCTCCGAAGAATTTAAAAATGACCAAAAAGAAGAAGCAGGTAAAGTAGATGATAATGAGCAAACGAAATTGTAGACTTCAGGTACACACTAAGTCATTTTTGACCAGAAAATAATTCTATGCGTCCTCTGCAATATGAAAACAGCAATAGATAAATTACTATAAAGCACATTACTGTCATTTAAGCCGAAAACATTCAACTGAAAAAAATTGCTTCTCACTATTTCAAGTCTTGTATTTCCTGATTAATAATTTTTATAGTAAAAATGGACAATGTTACAGCATTTTTTTGCTCGGTAAGATAGAAAATAAAATTTAACGAATTCTTTGAGTGATCTATTTACAAATAAAAAGATTATGAGAATTGAATTAGCTTTGACTCTAGCTTTTATTTTATATTTCATTAAAATACTAGGAATGAACGATGGCGCGTAGCTTCTTCTCAAAGATATTCACAAGAAAACAGGAAGCAAAAATATGTGAAACCGAGCTTAGGGCTGGAATATATAGTTCTAATTTGATGTTCCAAAAAAGGTATTTATTTATGAAAAATGGCTGCACCGTATTTAATTGCAGTCAGACTAATTTGGAAAAGAAATATTTTTGAGGAGTGTAAAACAAATTGCAAAAATGGCGAAAGTCTTGAAATATAAAACAAAGTTCAACAGTCATTAAGGAGAGAACAAATGAAGTGTCGCTTTCGTTTCTGTATAGATATTTGAATATCGATGTTAAACTGACGTGGGAAAGAAAGACCAGTTAGTAACTCTTGAAGGTAAGAAAACGTGTTGGAATTACTTTACGCTAGTTCCTGAAGCCGAAAACGTTTTTTTCATTATTTCAATTTATGCTAAAGAACAGCTGTAATTCTTAACTAAACAGCTGTAAAGCAGCAGCAGTGTTTCTGAAATGATATTACAACGCTATATAAACTTAAAATATGTAAAAAAAGACTGAAAAAAGTTGATAAAAATTCATAAGATGCCCTGTGAGAATTTTTAATTGCGTTGTTAATTTCTGCTATGCAAAGTTAAAGGGCATTTTAAAAGCAAACTAAGTTTTCTTTTGCCATTTTGTTTATTCATTTTCAGAACGAAATTAGGGACTAAAATTAGAACATTATTTCTGTTTATGCCAGCTATACTGTTTTTTTTTTTTTTTTTTTTTTTTTTTTTTTTTTTTTTTTTTTTTTTGAGTTTTCATCTGTACAGCGTCGCTGCTGTAGAACAAATGTATATATCTGCCTACCTCTGTTTTATTAAACGTCTGGCACGTTTAAGTTTTTTTTCAGCACCTTTTTGTTTCTACTTAATATAAGCTTATATATTCTATTGAGTCGCAAAGACGGTGTTTAAATTCTGTTTATATTCATTTTTATCTTTTTTGATGTAAATACTTTGAGTGATTTCAATATATGTGATGTATCTGTGTGAAAATGTTTCATTTGTTATAATGTATTAAACATCTAGAGCCAAAAAACTTTGTGAAGGAAGATATGTCTTTTAAGAAAACATGTTACTTATATTAAAAAACTAGGGCTAGAAATGGAATAAAAAATTAAATTCTGAAGACTTTTAAATTACATGTTTTGTATAAATACATGTAGCCTTTGTTGAAAACGGGATAGTTTTAAGATTTGGTTAGGAAGCTAATTTTATGTAATAGTTCTGTCGTGAAAATCACTTCATATAATTTCAAAGCATAATTATATAGATTATTTTTATAACTAGGTAAAAATATATACAGCGATCATACTTTCTAAATACGTATTTAACTTCTTATGTCGTGCGTTAATTTTCTGGTGTATAAAATGTGTATTTTAATGTCTCTTACTAAAGATCATAAGAGTTTCAGTAAGAAAGACAAGCGTAAAATCATGCTAAATGTGGTTACCATCTCATCTTGTAACATCAGTATGGGTTCAGTACCATCAGTATCATTCTTTCTTGACTGCAATTATTCATAGATGAAGTCATAGAAAAGTTTATTTCGGTATAAAATGTGCTACGTTTTCGCATCTGAAAACGGGACGTATAGTTCGACCGCCTCAATCGTGACCATGAGCGCAAACACGCATGCGCCATTTGGACCGAATTATTCTCAAAATAGTGTGGAAGGATGGGAACTTTCTTTCTCTCGACCATATAAATTCTCTCTTTCTAGAGAAGAGAAGCCTTTCACGTGATCTTTCACGTTGCAGCAAGTAATAATGTCCCTTTTAGACGAGTTTATGTATTTTGGCAGAATGCCAGCCTAGGTTGCGTTTGAGACGGTCGAACTGTAGTATCTCCCTCCTCATTTATACATTAAAGTACTCGTCCATTGATATCAAAGTACTTTTCAATCAACAGCTGCTTCCCAACCACGGGAAGCGGGATGGCAGTCGGCACTGCACCAAAACACATTTTAAAACCTCCTCTCTTATTAATGAACATAGTTCGGTATTGCCCGTTGTTTCTAATTTCAGTAAATTTAATTGTTCCTGCATTCGCTGTTTCTTAAATTACAAACCGGAATCTCGAGTTTTATAATGAAGTAAGAAAACGTTTGGTTTTTCCTCAAGGATAGGGCTTAAATTCCATTTAAAAATACATTTGTTGAAGTAAGGTTCCATGTTATCAGTACAAGTACAGAGTTATTATCTATTACAAAATCCATTTAATTCTACATTAATTGCCCATGTAAAGCATTGCTTTGGATATCTGAATAGTATTTTCCTTGACTATCCTAATTGAATGTGCGAAGAAAGTTGATATACAGTAGAGCCTCGATTATCCAATATGAACGGGCATGAAAGGTTTCAAATACTTTCGAGATCTACTTTTTTCAAATAAACCATTTATTCTTGAATGCTGCAAAGTTGAATTGAGTCGAAATAATTTTATGATAAATATTTTATTTTGATATGAAATTACATTCTTCGACAAAAAAGAATACTACTACAATCTCAGCAGCAAATATTGGCATTTATTAATTCTTATTATTGAAACTACAATCTGCTTCTAACGTCCTGAAGTGGTGAAACTTATACGAAAGTTTATATACTGCCGCGAAAATTCTGCGGCATGGGATTCACAGTAACATTTCGGGGTAGAAGGGACGTATACCTGTAATGAAGCAACGATACAAATAACTAGTAATGTAACTAAATAAAATTTACATTATATAATTTTAATTCATTAACATTTAACATATTATTTAACATATTACTTAGCGACTCAATTTCTGAAACTTAGTCAACACTTTTATTTTAGATCAAGATTGTTAAACACTAGTACAGTATGGTTGGACATCATATTAGTAGATCACTGATTTTCGTCTTTAAGTTGAACACTCTGCACAAAAGAAGGGGGTGACAGCTCTACATCTACGAAATTTAACTTACACTTTTTATGTCTCGAAAGCTCGACTTAGGATATATATTGGATTTAGCATTATTCTAACATAGGTATTCTGACTAAAATCAGAGTTTTTCTGTAGTGGCATACCTACTTTTTTCCATATTTCCATTTAACGACTCAAATGATGCTTAAATATTAAATTTTTGTTTAATTCGGTGGAAAACTTACCGAGAAATTTAAAAATGTATGTCTACGCATTTTTTAAAGTTTTCGCCAAGAATAATTCCCTTGGAAAAATTCTTAATTTATGGTAAGCTTTCCCTTTCATTGTGCACGACAGGAAAAAAAAGGCTCATCGTTCATTCTTTCAAATAATTTTAACAAAGTGCGTATACTAGATTTTGCGTTATTACGGCGTATAACAAATACTTTAAACAACAAAATGCGCCAATATGGAAATTCACGTATTTATCTTGAGAAATTTTGAATAAAAATCTCTAATTTTTTGCAGGTATGCCTAGAAATACATCTACTTTAAGGTGATGGTAAATGTTTTATAAATTCTAACTCAAAGCGTTTTCCAAAAAATTTATAAAAATTACTGAAATACAAATTTAAAAAATAAATCAGAAAATATCTGCGAATTTTATTTGAGTTGAACCTACACTTCGAACTATGGAAGAAGGGATCAAGTAAGTTGAGATATTATTAAATATTTACCAAATTCGATGAATACTGAGGAGCTAAAATTTTAGGAGCCAATTTTTTAAAAAACTCCTCTTCGAGTTTTACAAAACTTGGCATTTTGTCGTAATTTGAGATCACAGAATCAAAATATGGAAAAAAAAAACGATATGCCATTTCAGAAAAAGTCCAATTTTGTGCCGAAATACCTATGTTCGAACAATAATATATAAATCATATGCCATATATCAATGCTATATATAAATCTAATATATATCCTAAGTCGCGCTTTCGAGACATGAAAAACACAAGTTAACTTTCGTAATCGGCCCAGTAGAACGGCAGATATGGAACTTTACCTCCCTTTTTTGTGCAATGTGTACATTTTCAAAAAAAATATTTCAACATAGAATTTTTGTTGACATTGCTGAGAAAGGAAGGTGATTTCATGTACGTCGAGAAACGAACTTAGCATAGAATTTGTGTTACAGAAGTCCAGGGACATTTATGGTAATTCAGAGTTCAATCTTCTAATTTAAATTTCGGAAATGAATTATTTTGCAGTGTGCTTTCATTTAAATTTTAATGGATATCTAAATTAAAATTATTAAAAACTTTTTAAAAACTGTTTTACACTTTGGAAAAAAAATTTAAATCATAGAAAAGATGAAAAATTCTAAAATGATCATTACATGTTCTCAGAAAAATCTGATATTCTCGAATTCTTCAGAAATCCCCTAGCGATAATTATTGTAAAAATTCTGTCTTCGATAGAGTTTTATTGCACTGCGTGCGACCGGTTGCTCCGATAATCAAGGCTTTACTATAACAGAGTTTTCAAATTTTAAATACATTTTGAGTGATGAATAAGTACTTGGCATAACAAGATTTTTCAAAGATTTCGAAATAATTTTATGCTATGTAAATGATTGTCAACATATTTACTTTGCACTTATTCCGAAAGTTGCGGAAGCCGATATCAAAGGACCTGTTGATAAAGACAGTGTAAATTTCATCGGGTCCAGGCACTTGTACAATTTTGAGAAAGTATGTAATAAATTTTGAAAAGTGTGTATAGTTTGCTTCTGGTGTATTTTGAATCTGTATTCTATATTTGAATAAAACGAAGTTTGAATTATGAACCTGAATTTTCAGTCTTTATTTGATGCATTGTTCTCAGCTTTTTATTACAAATGTTTATATTGTACGCTAACACTAATTTACAGTCACTAATATCCCCTGTACAACCTGAACGTAACTGGTAGTAACTAAATGTCTATGAAGCATTTCTCTATACATAAATGTGTAGGATGTTACAAAACGATTAAGTGCCTGTAAATGTATCTTGAATAGCTGGCCATAGGTCCATAGCTGCGTTTTAAGAACAAATCAGATACAACTTACATGCTGCGACAGTTTTGCTCACATGGCACATTTTAGTAAACGTATGGTACTGTTGCGTACGAGCTTCTAATAGATCAAATGTACACAGAACCGATTTTAACTTGATAATATTTATTTTACAAAAAGGAACACTTTTCAATTCTGGAACTTACCCAATAATATTCGTACACCTCTTCACAGTATCACAAAGTACGATCCGTAGTTGCGCCTTAAACTACTAAGAACATTAAACAACACAACACAATGCAAAGCGCATCTAAAGAACGAAGCTAAGACGGAGATATCTCAATACTCCGAACTCACGCTGAATAACTCTGAAACTGATGCTCTTTACGGTCTAATATAGACCCTGGCCGCCGAGAAATCTTTAGTACTTTCCATTTCTCGAAATTACTGGCAGGTTCATGAGGGCCAGATGCTGTTACAGAGATAGTAACATGTATAGATGAACTATATTTATACAATCACAGTACCAATTGCAATTATACATGGACTGGACCAAAATGGTTGCCAAGTTGGGCGACTCAAATTCGTCGCCGAAACCATCGCCAGGTGACGATGTCTCGCCAAGATAGAGACCGATTTCCTGAATGTTAAATGGACTTCCCAATCTATTCTTACTTTTTGCTCGAAGTTTCGTCTCTTAAGATTTTCAAGTTAAAGGAAACAAAAAATCTGAAAGGTTTCAAATTTTAAATTACGTCAAAAAGGGCGTTTTTTTTAACGTTTCGTGCGTTACCTTTATTCATTAAATATCATGTTCTTTGCACTTAAACCATAAAATTCAGTTCAACAGCAATATCGCAAAATATTTAAAATGAGCATATGCTTAGAATTTCCGATACACAGTTCCGCGCGCTGGAGATAAAAAGTCTCCGTTCCGCTTTTTTTTCCGTAGAGTGTTGCTATTGCTAGCATTTAAATCGTTGAGTTTGTTCATCAAAAATTCGTTTAAGTTTTATAAAATATGAAATCGATAATGAAACGAATTATAAATTCCAAATTTGGGCTTCCAGATGCGCATATTCGGATGGAAACGTACGTTATTCAAAATTGGATGGCTCTAGGTACCGTTGTTTTATCACATTTGGAGAAATATACATCTATTTATGCAAATTCTTTCTTATTTAATTTCTTTGAATATAATACAAGACGATAACTTTTGGTGGCGCCAATTTGAAAAATGGTACAGCCGTTTATAGTAATTCAATGAAAAATCGCAAAACGAAAACAATAGTCCTTCAGGAAAAAAGCCCCTTTGCACTAAAAAACTATAATTTCATCAGAATTATTTACATACGTACAAAATTCGTAAAAATACATTAAAATTTGATACACTAAAAAACTTTCAATGCAAATTGTTTCTTATTCTGCAGATTTCCTTATATAAGAAGAAATTATTCTGTAACATGCAAAAATGAGTCCTGAAAACAATTGTTAAAGCTTAAATCCGTTTCACCCCATGAAAAATTATGAGGGCATCGATTTTAGAGGTTATATAACTACAACAATTACAAGGCAACTAACAAGGTATTTTCTTCCACCTTTCCACAAGCTTTCGTATTGTAACTGACAGCATGTCCGATGCGTAATCGGAGCTTCCGAAGTTTGAATCTGAGCATGAGCACTGCGGAATTCTTCATCGAAAAATTCTAAAAGACTCTAGCGCCCGAACTAAAAGCTGATGGACGATAATTCGTCACCACCAGGAATTTGGGAACTGAGTCGCCTTATACCAAGTTACGCTCTAAAGCAGGGAGTGTATAAGGTATTTTCTCTCTCCTTTCAGCTTGACTTTGTAGCGTAACTGGATAGCACTTCCGGCTACCAGTCGGGAAGTCACGTGTTTGAATCCCTGCGAGGTAACTGCACATTTTTCACGTCTCCTGCATCGATATAATTTAAGGACTCTGCAAATTTATATAGGATTTTTTTTTAAAAAAATTAATGTAATATGACACTAATCGTAGGAAGAAGTATAATTTTTGTTACACTGATTTGGCTACGGAAATCATTTTCTGTTAGAACGTTTGCTCTATAGCGACAACATCAAAACTAATTTTCATATTTTTTTATAAAAATATGTCACATTAGAAAGATGATGCAGTCTAGAAATTTGTTTTATTTGCTTCTTAAATTGGAAACCTGTATCTACTACCAACTCTGTAGCACAAATATTTAGTAGGGAAATCTTTTTTGAAATAAACTGTGTGAATAAAATTCGAATAAATTAACTTATGCCATGATGCAGAGTTGCTATACTAGACTACTGTTGAAAGCCACTTCAGGCCTGGAAGTTAGAATTCCATGAATCTGAAAATGGGATTTGTGGGATTTGAAGAATCAAGAAGGAAGCAGGGCTCTGAAGGAATAATTTATACCCAATAAAATCATACTTTCTAGAGAATTATTTATACTTTATAAAATCGCGAAGAGATAACCACACATTAATGAGATTCTGACAATTGGTGAAGAATCACAGATTTTCTGAAGAATGATTCCACTGATTCTGTGAAAGTTATTTTTTACGAATTCCGAAGTTGGCAAATATTTATTTGAAATAATATATATAAATTAATTTTGTAACTGAAATGGTTTTACGGATATAATAGATAGAAACTATCAAAATATCTTATTATTAATTTCTCTTTATATTGTCCAAGCGATTTTTTTTTAACGCCAGCTACGGAAATTTTCTTCTTTCCATAAAAGGCGTAGTTTCCAAAATGTTTGCCTCTTCTAACCGAATTCCTTTCTATCTAACAGAGCCCATTCCAATCGCATTCCTAACGGTGACCTGGCACAAAAGTGCCACCACTTCTGTCTAAGTCAATCATTGTTCTCCAGGGAAGAAACCATCGCAAAGGAGCCCTGACGAAAAGTGTCATCAGTCATATGAATACCAGTTTTGATCTTGAAGAGAATAAACCTTCTTAAGTAGGCAGGCATCACTATGCAAATTAGGAACTACCTTTGCCGTATCAATCAGTCTACGAAAGTAAACCCTTAGTTGTATAGCAATGCCCAGCATAAAGGTGCCAGAATCTTGATGAGAATATGCTTCGAATTTAAAGAGGTAGGGTTTTTTATAACGGTGAGGGTAACATTTTGCCTAGAATAGTAATAATACGAAAGTTTCGGTCTTGGAGAACAATGGTCGACTTGCATGAAGATACTGGTACTGTTATAAAGCAGCCCCCTGTCGTTCTTATAGAAAAGAAGAATTTTCCATGTTGTTAGTATATTTGCAATTTTAAAAGGTTTACTAAATATGATCCTCATAAAACTGGTTGTTAAATGAAGCACTCTAGGTGCGTTGTTTATTATAGTCTAACATTCAAATAAAATTTTAAAAGCTTTAGATTTTTATAGAGGTCTTATTGCTTTAACCAAATGCATCCGACTATTTCTTAAATACACTCACGTTTGTGAAAATTGCAACACCATGAAGGACTTACGCGAGTGAGCTGAAATTTTCAGGAAATGCAAAGTAGCGCATGATATGCAAATGATTAGAATTGCAAATCCGTAGCGCATGCGTATGCTGAGCAGCGCCCTCTGAACGGCTGATGGATCCGAATAAATAGACGGCTGTAGCGAGGCGTGTATGGTTATCGGTGGTTATCTGCTAGTGGTAAACGTTAACTCAATCTGTACTTATGCCTCGTCGACGAAAGAGAGCGAGATTTGAACAACTTACAGAGTTTGAACGAGGGAGAATCATCGGCCTTCGTGAAGCTGGATTGTCGTATCGTGCAGTAGCCTCTCGTGTGCAGCGTAACAGCAGCACAGTGATGCGCGTTTGGAAGCAGTGGACGGACGAGTGTCGGACAACTCGGAAATCCGGGAGTGGACCCCGAAATGTGACGTCAGCTCGCGATGATAGACACCTGGTCCGCATGGCGCGGACGGACCGTACAGCTTCCTCTAGACAATTGGCAGCACTGTGGTCAATAGCTACAGGTGTTTCATTGTGTGCTTCATCAATTCGTAGACGTCTGCTGCAGTGTGGACTGCGCGCACGGACTCCTTTATACAGGATCCCCCTAACGCACGACCATCGCCGCCTGCGGCTACAATGGGCCAATCAGCATAGAGACTGGCGTGCTGATTGGCAGCATGTCGTGTTTTCTGACGAATCCCGCTTTAATTTGTGGTACCATGATGGCCGCATTCGTGTCAGACGCTATGCCGGTGAACGCCACCTTCCGGAGTGCATTATCGAACGCCACAGTGGACGAACACCCGGAGTTATGGTCTGGGGCGCCATAGCATATCATAGACGATCTCAATTGCTACGAATTGTGGGCAATCTGAACAGCAACCGGTATATCCGTGAAGTTCTACAGCCCGAAGCTGTTCCCTTCCTTCAAAGCTTGCCAGGCGCTGTATTTCAACAGGACAATGCCCGCCCTCATACTGCTCGGATTGTTAAATCCTTCTTTGCAGCGCAGCAGGTACAGCTTCTTCCTTGGCCTGCGTGTTCCCCGGATATGTCGCCAATTGAACATGTGTGGGATGTCATTGGTCGGCGTCTTGCTCGTGATCCTCGTCCTGTTGCGTCTGCAGACGAACTTTGGGTACGCGTACAAACGATATGGAATGCTCTTCCTCAGTCAGACATTCAAACTTTGTTTGACTCCATGCCACGTCGTGTAGCAGCACTTATTGCGGCGCGTGGTGGCCACACAAAATACTGATTCTGATCTCTTGTTCTTGTTTGTTTGCTTTGAACATTTAATCATTTATTTGTACCACTACCACTCAACTGTGTATTAAATTGCATTCAATTATGACGATTCCTTCTTGGTGTTGCAATTTTCACAAACGTGAGTGTAGTATCTCCTGTTGTGAGAATGCTTCATTTTTAATAGTTAGCGATTTGTAAATGCTTCAGTGTTAGAATCTTTAAAAGGGATTTATACACGAATTCCTAAAGATCTGAGTGTATATGTTACCGTTAAAGTATGAAATCCGTTATTTTATAGAATACCTAGTTATTACGTGAAATAACTGATCGTGTCCGTTAAAGTGTAAAACTCTCTTGTATTTCATGGTTTAACTACTTATTTCATAGAATAACGATCTGCAGCCCGTTAAAGTGTAGAATAATCTATATCATATATCTCGCTTTTTAGTATAAGGTACATTTACGTTTCGTTTAACAATACGGAATGTTCGTGTAAAACCCAGTGTGTCAGCAAAAAATGTTTTTGTTTTAGAAATAATGTTCTTTGTAATTTCAAGTGTCATTTTAGTAATCCTTGTTGTAACAAAGGATTTTATAGTACGTTTCCATAAATACCTTTTCCTTTTTATCTTTTTAATAAAGCTGGTTATGTTTTTAAGAAGTGTGTGCTGAAATTTGTTTAACATTAAATAAAATTTCACATTTTGCTTTAATTAAAAACTTTTAAATTTAAAACATTTTATTTCTTCTTGTTATTATTATTATATTTAGAATCCGAAAGATATAAAAACGTTCAAGGATTCGAATTTAAGAAAATAAGTATTTCTCCCATAGCTAAGTTATATTTTTTTAAAATTTTCTTCCTGAAACACATTAAACTTCATATTGAGACTGATAAAAGAAACTCTAAAATATAAAATTTTAAATTATTCAGCAAAAAGGAAATCTTAGCTTAATGTGCATTTCGAAATTGCGAAAATTTTTTTACTTCCGAAGAAGAGATACTTGTATCTGATCGCCCTCGAAATCAAGTTTGAAGTTTTATTTAAAACCTATGTCAAACTAAAATTGCTTTTTTGCTGATTTTAACTTCATAATATTTAATATAATAAAAAATTATATTAAATCAATTATATCACAATTGAGGTTTTTCTGTTAAAGTAGTGTACAGTATACAAAAGTTACTTCGAATTACATTTTCATTTGTGAAACATCTGGAGAAGTTACATAGAACCCCCAGGTTGCTCAGAATTTAGTTTTAAGGTTTTTAATCTATCTCCAACCTATATCTGTTTCATCTGAAATAAAGTAAAAATTAATTCAAGTAATTATTTAAGCTTTATTTATTTAAGCTTAAAATTAAACACATGGTTTTGTTAGTGTACTAAAATTTAACACAAACACTATTGTTTCTTCGCATAAAAGAGCGCATAACCTTTTTTCTTCTCTACTAAAATTAAAACTGAAGATTATTTTAATTCACGTAAAATAATAATGAAATAAATTTGCAGTATAATGCAGGATACTAATTTTTTTCATTTTTAATATGAATTATGATTTAAATGAAAAGAAATATTTTATAAAAAGAAATATCAAAACATTTAAAACGTATGATGACAGGAAATTAAATAACTTTTACATCAATATAAGTAAGACTGCTCTGCAGTATATGTGCATCATAAAGAAGAATCAAGGCCTTTGGGAAGATGAAAAAATTTAAGCGATTCAGGAAAGCCAAAATCAATTAAATGCCTCAGAGTAGAGCTTAAAAAGGATTTTAAAAATTGTAATTGGATTTTTTTCATCTAACAACTTGAAACAGGCTAGGTATCGTTTTATAAATCAGGTCTAATCAAGAAAAACAAAATGCTTATATGCGGTATATTTATGCATCCTGAAAAGCCAACAATTATAAGGAGGAAGAAACACGTCTGGAAAGGAATAAAATACAAGAATTAGAAAGAAAATAAATGGGAAAATGTAGTGTTTCTGGACTATATCTATCAATTATGGATACAACCTGACCAGTTGATAAAATGTTTTATGTATTTGAAATGTGAACCATGAAGCGCAACGAAACTCTTCGGAATAATTCTTATTTCCAATTATTGATGAACGCCACATCTATGCTTCAAGGTGGCAAAGGGTGTGCCACAGATCTCTGTTTCTTAAACAGGGATTAAAAATATAAGATGGACGTCATTGAATTGTACCCAAACAGGCCAGATTTCAAAAAATCATTTATAAAGGGAATAAAGTAACGGAGAAGCCATCAGACAAAGGCGTACAAAGCCAGTTGTAAGTATTGGCAGAGCATTAAAGTCAGGTGTAAGTATGCAGTATGTGGGTAGTCACGTGTTAACGCAGCCAGAATTTACAGGAAATACAGAATTTTGCTGAAACTTTTCTAAAGAGAACAACGAGGAAATGCGTTTCCTATATTGCCGCTGTTGCCGTGGTTGACACGAAAACAAATCTCAGCAATTTTCTGATATTTTTAAGCGAAAACAGATCGCTGTGTACTTCGGGAGAAGAATACCGAAGACAGTGTACAGAAAGATTTGAAAAAAGAAATGTAAATATTTTATTTTTTTAAACTGTCCTTATTTAATAGTTAAAATGTGTATTTTAAATTAATAAAGCAAATTTTCTTTTCATATACAGTCGATTCCGCTTAATTGGGACACCGCTTAATCGGGACAACCGCTTATTTCGGACTAATCTCAAAGAACAGATACCAAACTAAGAAGCCAATAGAAAATTTATATGTTTAATTGGGACAACATTCCGCTTAATTGGGACACGTGTAAAACCCAGTGTGTCAACAAAAAATGTTTTTGTTTTAGAAATAATGTTCTTTGTAATTTCAAGTGTCATTTTAATAATCCTTGTTGTAACAAAGGATTTCATAGTACGTTTCCATAAATACCATTTATACGCTGCATAAATAGATAAATTGCTTCTTTTTCCTTTTAATTGTCTATCATTAGTTTATTTACAGAATACCTAGTTATTTCATTTTAGATAAATTGTTTATTTTACACTTTAACTGTCTCTCATTAGTTAATTTATAGAATACCTAGTTATTTCATAGAATACCTAGTTAAAGTGTCAGATTATTAACATATTACACACTTTAACGGACACGATCAGTTATTTCATGGAATAACTAGGTATTCTTTGAAATACCTGCATTATTTACTTAAACGGTAACATATACAAATAGTTAAGGTTTCTTTAAGTTAGCGTATTATCTATAAAGCTTGCATCATTTATTTCTTGTGGAAAAATCCGTGATAAGCATACTTTACCTTATCGACATTACCTCCTTTAGAATCAAGCATAACTATATATTAAATAACATTAATCATGTAAATAAAAAAACCAACATCCCGCTTGCATAGAAAAAGTGAGATCTTGGCATTGATCTCGAGGGACATGAACAGCAAATACCCTGTTTATAAACTTGTTAGCATAAAAAACATGAAAATATTTCAATAAGTATGTAAGTTTTCTATTAATGATCAAACTGCTGTTTTTTCTTTCTATATTTAAATTAAGAAAATTTGAAATAAGATTAAACACTGTAATACATCTTTTAAAATTTAATTATGACAAACCTTCCAAACAATTTATATCCTAGAGGCATTCCATATCTTTAAGGGATTTTAAATGATTCAAATTTTACGAAGATAAGTAACTTTATGTCATATTTTGAAGTTAAAGAAAAGACTTTAGGTAAAATGAGTAAGCAAAGTTTTCTACTTTTCATAAACTCGTTTCCCTCCACAAAACAAAATCACTAAAAATATTCGGTGTAAACAAAATACACAATGTTAATTTACCACAATATTCCGAAGTCTCTGCAAAGAATATGAATTCAAATTACTTGGTTTCTGTTACAAAAAGTTTTTATCTTTAAAATTATAAAAAATTTATTCTTGTCTTTTTTGAAACTGATCATGATCTAAAAAACTCCGATTATTTTAAGTAGAAAATTGGTGATTGAACTCAGTAATTTAAAGATAGGCAAATTCGCGTTTTTAATGATTTTTCTAGGGCCAATAACTACTTCCGAATTTTCACTTAATGGTGCTTTTGCCGGTAATATTAATACTCTAATGGAGAGAAAAATGCCTTTTCAGAATACTCAGCCTTGGTTGAGTTGCTAAAAATTGGACATGCTAATAATAGAGTAGCAAAGAGCGGAATCCTAATCAGGAGAAAAAAGAGAGTACTCAGTGGAGAAGAATATTACATAAATTATCAGCAAACATATAAAAATATACACTCATATTAAACTACATAATTAGTAATAATAAATATCTTGCTAATAAAACAAACAATTTTGTTTTTAGTTGTGCACCATTGTCTGTAAAAAGCTATGTTGGATGCTGTTTCAAGGAATTCAAGTGCGGCCATAATAATTTTTAGAATTTTATGTTTCTTTCGAAATAAATGAATAGAATAATTATCATCATCGAATAATGGTCGGAACTAAAGCGGGGAGAAGGTAAAGGCTAGTTTTGCACCGTAATATTTAAAAGAATTAACACAAGAATGAGAAGAGATACTTAAGAAAACATTTTATTAACAGAACATGCTCACAAAAATTGATCAAAAGTCCTTCTGCCAGCTGTAATATAGGCTTCACACCTGCGGGATAGGGATTGACGCATATTTGCAATGACTCCAGGTATTTCCCAAATATCGCCGGCAACAGCGGTGATCCTGGCGCCTAGATGTATGTTGGTTTCAGAGATTAGGCCACTCGTAGATTAGGCTTTTCATATGGCCCCACAGGGAAAAGTCCAAACACGAGAGATCAGGTGATTTGGTGGTCAAGCTATGGGACCACCTCGACCAATCCATAGTCTTGAAAATTTCATGATCCATATAATCAGCAATACTCAATCCACGGTATAAAATGCCGTTGGGTGTGAAAATTGACCCTTTTTATACTATTTATTTAAAATGCCACCCAGTGGCTCGCCGTTTGCGTTCGAACCAACATCCCATGACGAATATTGCTCGTGTATCTGCCTTTTATCAACCCTTGAAAAGTTTTGCTCACTTGTTTAGATTTACCCTGTATAAAAAAAACTCCTTTTCTTCCCCTGGATTTATAGAAACGTAAATGGAGAAATCTTCGTTTTTATTCATACACAAACGCAAAATTGCATACATAAATGCGTATACTGCATACATAAATACATGTGTACAAGAATAATAATTCAAATAATTCCGTAATGTCCGTGTGATAAAAATAAGCAAATCGAGTAATGGAAAATGATCATCTACCAAACAATAATGATATTTGCAAGTACACGGTACACGCATTACATTTTCCCGAGAGAAAAAATGAAACACCTCTATTAAATTGTAAAAATGTCAAGTAAATTTGAATATGCAATTCTGATATAACAGCCATAAAAAAGGGGACGAAACCAAAACATTGTGCTGCCAACTAATTCGGATAGATTTCGTGATGTGGTAATTTTACACTAAATATACGCACACATCAAATGCTCTAAAATATCAAATGCGTCGGAGAAGAGGAATCGGGCCGTCGAAGGAGTTCTGAAGTAGTCCGCATCACAAAACCGGCGCTGGGAGAGCCGCACCAGATGCAAACCGTCATCATTTTCCTGAACAATAGATTACGGATGTAGCGATAAAAATGAATTTGTGTTGTGTGACGTACTGTGTGGTCGAGAGAGTAGTACGGATAGCTATTAAAGGATGCGAAGACTACTTTATACTCCCATTTCCCCGGACATCCACATTTTTTAGCATTTACTTCCGATCTGGAAAATGTGCATAAACTTTGGACAGATTTCATCGAAATTCTTTCATAGTGGTCTTCCGTTCTTCTGCAGTCCAGTGAGTGAGTGTCGTGGAATTATTCTTTCACTGAGAATCTAATAGTACTTACCTTTAGACCGACGTACCGCCCTGTGCTAGCGTTGCCTTCTGAAGAAGGAGTGGGGTTTAGGAACAGTGAGGCTATGTAGTATATGGCCTTCGCACTCACCTATTCCTCCAAACGCGATACAACAGTTCGTCTTTACACTCCTTCGAAATTCACCGATAATCATTTGGCATGAGTACGCTTCAGCTGAAGCTTTGATGTTCATAGACCTTTTTTTAATGCCTTTTATCATATGTCGCCTGGGGGGAGGGAGATATGATAATGCCATTGGCATTGATTTTATAATTATTTGCACATTCAGTCCCTAGCAAACAATATTTGTTCTAACTCTAACTGACCAGTAAAAATAATGCATGTGAGGAAAATAGTAATATTTTATTGAAGATTTCCCCTTACTGAAGTTTCTTCATTTTATTGAAGGCAAATCTGGGCCATTTTCAGTAATTTAAGCGTTTTTCTGGAACAAAAGATTTAAATATTTTCATTATTAAGGTAGTTACATGTTAGAAAGGTTCCTTCAGATCAAATAATCATTTCAAAGATTCCTGCAGAGCAAAAAATAATTGATAAGAGTGACATTAATGCAAAGATTTAATTTATTACACTATTTTCTTTCTACACTATAATTATTCCCGCCCAAAAACAACGAGGAAAGCAGCTTTACGATTAGCATTTTCTTTATTATTTATTTCTATTTCATAACAGTTTGTATAACTGTAAAGTTATTTCAAACTTTCTTACATAATAAAAAAAAGTTTGAAAAAAGCAAAATTACAACACTTTTAATTAAAGCGAAAGTCAGTGAAATGCAAATGTATCAAAATTCGTTTCAAGAATAATGAAACTCAATAAATGAATGATCATATTTATTATTCTTATTTCTGTAACGGACTTGGAAATCAAATCATTTTGCTTTGATTTTATTCAGTTCAGCGAATGTCGTTCTTTGAGTTTAGCATGGACTGAATTAAGTCATGCTTAGGTAACACGTGAAGAAACCTACAAAAAGAGGCAACTACCTTATTTGTAAAAAATTAAACGTAGAACAAAAGCAATAATCTTGAATAGTTTATTTCTTTACCTATTCGTTACTTAATTTGTTAGCTCTGAAACTGGAGATTTACGGAAACTAACAATTATGAACCTTTTCCATATTCTGAAAAGAAATGACTTGGTTAAATTATAAGGTATTTTTCTCTCTCCTCTCAGCATGTCTTACTTGTGTAGTGGTCAGCACGCTCTACGCGCATTGGAAAAGTCCGCGGTTCGAGTCCAGGAGAGGGCATTGCTCATTTTTATCTCTCCTGCTTTCGAAATAACCTAACTTCCTCTAAAGTGGCTCGCGAACTAAAAGGGGTGAATGATGATTCTTTACCAGCAGGATTTGGCGATTGGGTCCCCTAAACCCCAGTCACCATTTAAAAGGAGGAGTATATAAGGTATTTTTCCCCACCTTCCAGCCTGCCTTCGTGGTGTAGTGGTCAGCATACTCGGCGCGTATTCGAGAGGTCCGTGGGTCGAGCCTCGGAGAAGACATTGCTCATTTCTCATCTCTCCTGCTTTCGAAATAACCTAATGTCTCTGCAAAATAATCTTTGCGTTTTTAAAAGCGGAAGGTGACATAGTTTATTTTTTCCCAAGCAGTTTTGTCAGAATAAAATAAGAATGCAAATTATCAGACAAAAGAACTTATCATTCATCTTCAAAATTATGATAATATATTATTCATCTCTAGAAAATCTAACAGCTTAATAATATATGATTACTCAGAATGGAAACAAATCACTAACGGAATATTTTATATTTAATTAAAATTTTTGTTAAGTTATTAGCTTTAACAAAACACTTAAGTAATATCTGATTTGTAAGAAATGACTTCGTAGAGAATTTTAGAAACTAAATGAAGTCAAATTATTATTATATATGTAGAAAAAGGACGAAAACGTCAAACGGGTGGTTAGTCACGTATTACTGAGCTCGTATTGGGTTACTGAATCATGGCAAAGTAAGCGAAGGTTAACTGTCTAAGGAAAGGGATGACCTCGTGGAAGACTTTCTAAGGAAAAGTTACATAGTATGGACGTTACACATGCGAAAAACAATGAAAACGCCCATGCAGTCCAAGCAGTATCTTAAAATAATGTGCGCTTATTATTCTCGAGCAAATTCTTTACATTAGCTTAGCAAAAAATATTACGTAGCCCGTTACCTACATCTTAACCCTGGGGTCTTCACAAGCTGATCTTCACTGATTTAATTTCTAAGATCACATCATCTCTCATCATCCCTTTTCTGAAAAAATTGAGGGATAAAACAAAGAACAGTACGTTTATATACTTGTTTTTGAGGACATACAGCTCACACGCGCTCAATTAAATTAATAAGTACGTAAAAGGGCATTATACTTTAGGTCACTTAAATTCGCGATAAAAGATTAAAAACTCTTTAAGACAATTAAAATCGAGCGTAAACAGAAGCATAAATGATCCGGATAATTCGAATCCAGGTATTTAGTGTCCGGATTATTGCAATTCTACCGTATTTCTAGTAAACTGGCCTTCAAGTAGTTTGCTGTCAACTATTTTAGAAGCTATAACTTCAATTCCGCTAACTCATGCCCTTCCAAACCTCACTTTGCCATCAAACACATTTCTCAAATGTGCACGGAATGTCAACCTTGGAGTTTCTCTCATTTTTTTTAGAAAAAAAGGAAAGAAAACCTCGCGCTCGAAAACGCATTTGCTTGGAGAAACGCATTTCGATTTTCTGTGCGAAAGTGCCCGGGGATTATTATTAGATACTTTCTAGGAGTCGAGGGAAGATGTGAGCGTAGGCGTCATTTACTTTTCAACTCCTTGGAGAATTTCTTTCCCAGACACCTATTCTGACAAGACTAAGGATAGAATGTTTGTTTACGAATGAGATGCCAAAAACGACGAAACAGTACCGCTCTTAAAAAATGAGAATGAGAGATAAGGGAGGGCAAAATAAGAAAATTTGGGTTAATATCCTTGTGGTGTTTATGTTACAAACATGTCTGCAGCCTCATTAAAAAAAGAATGAACACTAGCAGTCGGTGTTATCAAATTAACGGAATAATATTCTCAGTACATCTCTCGAATTTGAAGGAACTACAATATTATTTTTGGCCCAGGAAACATGGAAAATCGACTGGTTCCTCGTTGGGATTCCATCCACACATTTTCTGCTCACTAATTTGAGAAGCTAACTACTACCCCCGTCAAGGTAGTATTTAGCTTTTCCACCATCAAGGAGATGCGAATAAGATTACTAACATCCTGCTCCACCAGAGCATCGTACAGTACTTCATTCACCCCTCAGAGGGAGAATGGAGAGAGGTACGAAACCCTGTTGACTAAATCCAGGTGGTGTTAAGGATGTTTATCATTGCAGAAAGCTCAAAAAAATTAAATCTGCTTTCTCCAAGATCAAGATGTTCGTGTTGCTAGATGGAAAAATGCTATAACTTCTTAAAAGTTTTTATAGTGTTAATTTGATACTGACGCTTTATTCTATGTGCTACAAGCGCAGAGATTATTTCTCTAAAGTAGATAGCCGTAGAATGGTTTGTTCTTGTCAACTAACCCAACTTTTGCAAGCTTATCTGGTTTAGCATCGAAAATTAACTAGAAGGCTGTTGACTCCAAATCACAAAACGTCTTGAATACGATTTTCCTAAGTTGATGACCATATAAACAGGAACGTGCGGCTAAAGCATCTGCCGACTTTTAGTTTATAAGGTATTTTCTCTCTCCTTTTCGCACGCTTTCGTGGTTTAACGGAAGCACACTCAGCGCGTATTCGAACGATCCACGTCAGAGTCGCGGCGAGAGTATTGATCATTTTTCACGTCTTCTTGATCAAAATAACCTAATAAATATACAGCGTTGTCTGAATTAAAACGTGGTGGATGATGATTCTTAACCACCAGGATTTGGCAATGAGTCCCCTAATCCCTAGTCGCCCTTTAAAAGGGGGTGTTTTCTCTCTCCTTAATACTTATAATTAAGTTCATAAACTTAAAATTATTATTTTATCCTTAGTTTTTATTTAAGAAAACTCTGGAAATGTAAAAACCTGAACGTTTACAAAATATTCTTGCGAAATTTCAATGAGAAAATTATATTTAAGACACTAGAGTTTTAGTTAAAATTCATTTTTATCTTTTTAATAAAGCTGGTTATGTTTTTAAGAAGTGTATGCTGAAATTTGTTTAACATTAAATGCAAATTTCACATTTTGCTTTAATTAAAAACTTTTAAATTTAAAACATTTTTTTCTTCTTGTTTTTATTATTATATGGAGAATCCGAAAGATATAAAAACCTTTAAGGATTCGAATTTAAGAAAATAAGTATTTCTCCCATAGCTAAGTTATATATTTTTTAATTTTCTTCCTGAAACACATTAAACTTCATATTGAGACTGATAAAAGAAACTCTAAAATATAAAATTGAAAATTATTCAGCAAAAAGGAAATCTTAGCTTAATGTGCATTTCGAAATTGCGAAAATGTTTTTACTTCCGAAGAAGAGAGATTTTTATCTGATCGCCCTCGAAATCAATTTTGACGTTTTATTTAAAACCTATGTCAAACTAAAATCGCTTTTTTGCTGACTTTAACTTCATAATATTTTAGGTAACAATAATAATCGAAATAAAAATTATATTAAATCAATTATATCACAATTGATTTTTTTCTGTCAAAGTAGTGTACAGTATACAAAAATTACTTTGAATTACATTTTCATTTGTGAAACGTCTGAAGAAGTTACATAGAACACCCAGGTTCCTCAGAATTTAGTTTTAAGTTTAATAGTTTATCTCCAACCTATATCTGTTTTGTCTGAAATAAAGTAAAAATTAATTCAAGTAATTAGTTTTTATTTATTTAAGCTTAAAATTAAACACATGATTTTGTTAGTGTACTAAAATTTAACACAAACACTATTATTTCTTCGCATAAAAGAGCACATAACCTTTTTCTTCTCTACTAAAATTAAATTTGAAGATTATTTTAATTCACGCAAAATAATAATGAAATAAATTTGCAGTATAATGCAGGATACTAATTTTTTTCATTTTTAATATGAATTTATGATTTAAATGAAAAGAAATATTTTATAAAAAGAATTATCAAAACATTTAAAACGTGTGATGACAGGAAATTAAATAACTTTTAGCTTCAATATAAGTAAGACTGCCCTGCAGTATATGTACATTATAAAGGAGAATCAAGGCCTTTAAGAAGATGAAAAAATTTAAGCTATTCAGAGAAGCCAAAATCAATTAAATGCATCAGAGTAGAGCTTAAAAAGGATTTTAAAAATTGTAATTGGTTTCTTTTCATCTAACAACTTGAAACAGGCTAGGTATCGTTTTATAAATCAGGCCTAATCAAGAAAAACAAAATGTTTATATGCGGTACATTTATGCATCCTGAAAATCCAACAATTATAAGGAGGAAGAAACACGTTTGGAAAGGAATAAAATACAAAAATTAGAAAGAAAATAAATGGAAAAATGTAGTGTTTCTGGACTGTATCTATCAATTATGGATACAACCTGATCAGTTGATAAAATGTTTTATGTATTTGAAATGTGAACCATGAAGCGCAACGAAACTCTTCGGAATAATTCTTATTTCCAATTATTGATGAACGGTAATTCAACGCCACATCTATGCTTCAAGATGGCAAAGGGTTTGTGCCACAGATCTCTGTTTCTTAAACAAGGATTAAAAGTATAACATGGACGTCATTGAATTGTACCCAAACAGGCCAGATTTCAAAAAATCATTTATAAATGGTATAAAGTAAAGGAGAAGCCATCAGACAAAGACGTATAAAGCCAGTTGTAAGTATTGGCAGAGCATTAAAGTCAGGTGTAAGTATGCAGTATGCGAGTACTCATGTGTTAACGCAGCCAGAATTGGCAGGAAATACAGAATTTTGCTGAAAATTTTCTAAAGAGAACAATGAGGAAATGCGTTTCCTATATTACCGCTGTTGCCGTGGTTGACACGAAAACAAATCTCAGCAATTTTCTGATATTTTTAAGCGAAAACAGATCGCTGTGTACTTCGGGAGAAGAATACCGAAAACAGTGTACAGAAAGATTTGAAAAAAGAAATGTAAATATTTTATTTTTTAAACTGCCCTTATTTAATAGTCAAAATTTGTATTTTAAATTAATAAAGGATTTTTCTTCCCACCTGTAAAAAAGGACCAAATTGTGTCGTTTTTCTGTTAATACGTAAGTACCAGTATCGGCATTAAACTATATCAACTGAACGCAAAAAGTTTGCTTTGAAAGGCAAAGCAAATTATTGCTATACTGAAGGTAAAAAAGGAGCCTAACTAAATATTAATTCTAACTGTTTAATATTTACATCTTAGAGCTGGATGGTATAATATTTATCATAGCACTATTTTTTCGGATGTATTTTTGTAAAACGAGTATTGCATTATATTCTAAAACATCATTATTTTCACACAGCTGTGTACATAAGTAAGTACAAAGCTATTTTAGATAAATATATTTATTTGGTAATAAATGTGTAGAATATAAAATCTGCACTCGTTTTCATCATAAGAGCTGTAAAATATACAAGAACTGTCCCAAAATAAAAAGCAGAATGCATTTGTTTGCATAGCGTAGAAGGGTCGTGAAAAAAGAAATGTGGGGAGGGGAGAATCGATTCAGCCCTGCTTTACAGTTTGTCGTCCAAAGTTTAATTCGCTCTTTTATAATAATCTTTTACTGCAACGCATGTTTTGTGTGGTACGCGCAATGTGCGTATGCAATTGTTATGCATATTATAATTTAATACTGTATTTATGCATTATGTTTGCTAAGTATTTATGCAATATATTACTGAATGTTGAATTTCTGCATTGTTTATTTTCTTACTTAACATATCTTATATACGTATTTATATTCTTTATAACTGCAAGTGTTGTGTAATGTGTATATAGAATTTTACGCGCATCGTAATTTAACATTTTAAGTGTTCACAATGTGTTTTACTTAGTTTAATGTCTTTTAATATATTTAAGATAGGTATTTATGTGACACATAATTGTACGTATTACATAGCATGCGCATATAGTCTTTTATATGCATATATATGCACATATAGTCTTTTATATGCATAATAATTTAGTACTGTATGTATGTTTTGTGTATTTTATGTAGTTTAATGATGCTTTAGTGTATTTTATATAGGTAATTCTGTAGTATGTAATTCTATACGTATTACGCAGCATGAGCATTGTGTAGCATGCATACAGTTAATTTTATACAGTTTATACAGTTAATAAACTTGTTAATTTTATTGAGTTTAATATCTAATTTAGTGCGTTTAAAATAGGATTTATCGCGCATTTACGTACAGTAATGATCCATCTAGTGTGGTCCATGTAAGCAAACATCTATGTATGGTATGTAGCCTATATAGTCCTCATAGCAAATAATATAGTCTATATAGCATACTATCCCCCAGCTGGTATAGTGGTTAGTGACCCTGACTGTTGTAGAGATGGGCCCGAGTTCGAATTCTGGAGAAATCATGGTTGTAACTGTCCGTATCTTGATAGGAGGCAATGATGGTCACCTATTAGGTGCCTCCATAATGAAATAGCCACCATTTCCGGCCCTTATAGTAGCGCAAGGCTAATGGCTATTAAATAAAGCGCCAGGCCATTAAAATATAGCAAATACCTATATCCATATAGCAAACACCTATCTGAGTTGAAATTGCTCTTACATAATGCAAAATTTCTGTGTAGCTTACTCGTAATAATAATTTAGTGTTCTATTTTTGCATTATAACCTAAGTTTGTTAAATGTCTCAGACGCATGTATTTTCGAACTAGTAGTAGTAGTAGTAACTACTAGTAGTTTGCAACAAATTCCAGAGTCAGCCTTTTGCAGTTCCATGCAGTAGATGCCTCTAGATAAGTGGAGAGCGCTGGACAAATACCTGTTTACCTCTGTTATCCACCAGATACAATAGCGGTCACCCGAAACCGAATCACTTTTCGAAGATGTGGAGCTCCGTATAGGCAACAAGAATTATGCCTCCCTCAGCAAGAACTCTGCCACATTCAAACTGGTACTTTTGAAAAACTCAAGGTACTTTGTTCCTCGCTGTCTACAGATTTTTAAATATTCAGAGTAGACAGCGAACCTATATCGTCTTTCATCGATAAAGAGTACTCGACTCTGTTTCTGAGTTCTCTAGTCCTCTTGTTCCCGGCATCACAGAAAATGCCGTCCGCAATGGAGGGGTGTCAGTTGCACACACTATATTGATGGCCAAACAAGTACATTATTTTCTTATAATCCATAGCCATGTCAAACATGATATCGAATACCCAGTAGTTCAATTTTCAATTTTTTTCATTATACACCTTCTACGTCTTGCTTGCTGGTTGAATATTCCTTCCCCTTAGCCTTTTTTTCTCATAAACAGCCATTACGAAACCTTTAATAAACTATTAAACATCCTCAGTAATTCAATAGGCCGAACAAGCTCGTTTCACAATGCTCTGTCATTATTCCTCTGCCATAAAGTCACACTTAGAATTTCTGCTTATTTTACAATCATTCGACACCGAGTAGAGTGGTACAAGCACCAGCTTCCACTGAAACGCATAATGTTGAAATATAAATGCTGAATATGTACCCTGTAGAGATGTTAGGTATTTTGGAAGCAAGAGTCATGAAAAATGAGCAATGCCCTTGCCAGGACTCGAACCGCGCACCTCTGGAATACGCGTCGAGCGTGCTGACCACTACGCCACGAAAGTATGCGAAGAAGGCGGGAGAAATACCTTATAACCGCTTTAGTGCTCAGGATCCTTGTCACTTGCCCGCAGTACGTCATGCTGCATATACCTGCAATCCGTACCGTACGAGATCCTAGGTAATTTGTTGATTTGTCTTTTAGTTGGTTATACCAATTCACCCAACTGTTTTGCTAATCACTCCATTTATTCCTTATTTTTTTGCATTAATGTAAAACAGTTCTGTAATATTGGGGTAGGTTTGAAACTTATCTGTTTTAACCATCAATCTATAACACTGGGAGCAAAATCCACATTTCCACTGTTATCAGTAATTTCAACAAGTGGCTGGAAGCTTATTCTGTTCTTGATGAAATAGTATATGGGATGATTTCTATCTCTTCGGGAGCATAACTACTCGATTTGAAGACCATCTTTTTATTCATTCAGATAAGCGATCCCATTTCACATGTGCCGTTCTCAGAGTATTTTGAAATGTTTTAAGAGTAGAAAAGGCTTTGGTAACAGCTCTACATCTATAGGCGGATTGTTCATTCAGAGATTTAACGATACGATCAAATCTCTTTATCTACATCCTACCAGAAATCAACGAAAATTGAGCAAATGCTGATCCTTGCTTCATCTAGCGTACTGGATGTCATCCACAGAAGTGCTGGATTTACGATATTAAATTTCCTACTTATCAATATTCCGCTATTTAAAGAAATAAAATGAAAAGAATGCGTTTAAAAATAATGCTTGGTATGTGCACTATGGATATTATAAAAGAAAGCGATAATTTTTAAAGCTTGGCACCCTTTCTTAGATTCAAATGATACTCAGATACTAAGTTTATATTAGGCTGAAGCACATCCTTTCAAAAAAGACACTTTCCTTCTTTTGTTTCAAATTGCTGTAAGATTACTTACCATTTGGAATGGTTTCAATACTCAGCTGTGCTACTGATCTGACAACTAAGAGTTAAGCTACATATTTTTAAGAAATCATTTGAAGTACTTCGACCAGGTGTTTCGTCGTCTCCTTAAAGAACTCAGTTTCGAAATCTGGCAACGAAGAGGAAACAGATGCATGGAAGAATGAAATGAAGAAAAAATTTTAAAAAAACAAACTGCTTCGGTACGTGGCAGATTCTTCAAGCGCGGAGAGAAAAATAAGACTATTCGAAAAGAAAGCAACTGTAAAAAAATGGCATGCATTCTGAAATGTGTCTGTCAACATTAAAACGAGAGGTTGCAGTTACAGTGGCAGTTCCTCGTGAATGTTACTTTTCTTGATTGCGTTGTACAAATACTTTCAAACGTTGCCAAGTTTTTTTCGTACTTTGAAAATAGATCTTACTTAATTATGATTTAGGGTCAGACGCTAGCACAATAGTCTTCATGCTAGGTTGCTGAAACTATAAAACTCTTTATATTTATATTATATTGCATCTTAGTTGGAAAAATTACTAAATTGTTTTAAAAAATTCAAGAAATTTGTTTAAAACAATTGCCTGGAAATAGAAAATTTTTTCCTGTTATTAACTTCATTTGGTTGCAGTCGGATTAATTACGCAAAATGTCCACTCATTCAAAAGGTTAGAAATCAGGCTATTACCGGATTTCATATTTCATTATGAAAGCATTCCCTTTTTCAGACTGCAAAACTAAACTCACTTTGGTTGTCAAAAATCTTATATGGCGCATTGATGGATGCAAGATAATCCCACCTCAGATCGTTAATTTGAAGACGCTTTTGATTATAAGATAGTACCTTAAATTGTCAGGTTTTAGTTTAAACTAACAAAGTTTTATTTTAATTTCCCCTTCCTATGTGTTCTTATTTCAACTTCTCGTTAGAATGAGCGCGCGTTTCAGCTTTATGCTAATTTGAAGTGGAGCCAAGTTTGTATTTAAGCGTTAGCAAGGAACTTCTCGGAGTGAGACAGCTTTTGAGTCTCAGATCACTGCTGCTCTGTTCGATGTTCGCTTTAGCATTTAAATTCTAAGCCGCTGTTACGCTATTACTTATTGAAATAATCTAAGTGCGTTAGTATTAGCTAAATCTTGCTACGCACCATTGATCGTTTATCATAGAGGCCAACCTCGCGTTTATAGCTCTGTGAGCAACGACTACTTAATTCCTAGTTTTATTTTAAATTATTTGATTGTTCAAGTTAGACCCAAGTGCGGTCATTATTTTCTGTTATCCCTCTCGAGTTGGGAAGTGGCTGTACATAATAGTGGTTTAGTAAAAGAGGATTTTAAATCCTTCTTACGTGCAGTTATTCTACTACTTAATCACAGTTTTCTACCACAGAACATAGCTGCATTCAGCTCCCTGTTCAAGATCAGGACTTAAACTACTTCACGAATATGTTCGCCAAGAGTACGCATAGAACATTCAGTCCTGACAAAATATCAGTTAAAAAAAAGAGGCTTCCATTTAAAAAATATTAATCAAATAAAATAACATACCCCAAGAAAATTTTTATTTTCCTGTAATTTAATTTACTGACACTTGCAGTTTTTTGTTAGCAGAAACGTTATTCGCCATTTCCTTCTCAATCAATATTGGGTTTCGATTTTTTCATGTTATCGATAGCTTCATCTTAATCAATATTAGAATGTCTTTAAGTTCTCCCTAAGTCTTCTAAATAGCTTATATTTTCATTACCGTGTTCTGCGTTATCAAAAGCCTTTCGCAATAAAATATTTTTAAAAATCAGTTGTATACATTTCTGAGACAACTTCTGGAAGTCATGTTGCTAATTTTGATGTACGGATTCTCTTTATTTTAAGGTATTAATGGTACGTAGATAATCAATAATAAAAAACTTTTTTTTCCTCTTGTAATCTTTAAATGAATTGTAGACAAGGGCGGCAAGCGAAGTTTTCATGTAACAGAAAATAACTAATTGCCGTGTTTCAAGCACCGAAACGTTTTACGAACTCTCATTATCTAAGACCTCCATCCATTCTAAACTGCGCTTACTTTTTGATTTTTATACGTAATACAGAAAGATTTCTAAAATGAAGAGATACAGTATTTTACATTCCCAAGTGTAACAAAAAAATGAACGAAATATTACTTTTAAATTCATAAAACACGTCGAAGCACATTAAAAACATAGGTTGCGATGCGAATAAAAAGAAAGAGGAAAGTAAGACGTCCGTACTTCTGACTTTTGAATTAGTTTCAGTTTATTTCTCCTTCTGTACTTGAGAGCCTTTTGCAGCTCTCTGGCGCTTTTAATTTGAACTTAAGCCTTAGGCTATCAAAAGTCATAAGCGGACTTTCGACAGCACAGTACTCCGATACCTCTAACCCTACTTGTTTTTTAAAATTCAGTTGTCTTATTTTTATAGGTTATGGAAATGCAGCCTGTCGTACAGAACCACACAATAGAATTATAATATTTCATAGTAGAATTAACAACCTTCCGTAGTAGAATTAGTTATAATAAAACTAAAAAAAAACTTTAAGCACTTTTTAAACTTGAAGCTTTTAAGCAGGTATTTATTGTCTAACCAAAACCATCTCCATCTCTAAAATGCTGACCTAAATCCTCGACTACGAAGTTTTCCGCGAAACTGTTAACACGTGAAAGTTTCGCGAATTTGCACTACTTATCTAGCTGAGTTATAACCTCTCTCTATAAAGCTGTTGCCTAGTTTGCCATGTCTTAGACATTTGCATTTAGATACGATAATTTCCACGAAACATATTTACGTAGCATCTAAATTTGAAGCAAACTAAATAAAAGAAAGGATTCTGGAGTGAGAGGTCAGAAGATAAGACAGAAGGAGTAAGAGTAAGACATTCTGGAGTCAAAGATCAGAAGATAGCTTAATGCAGGAACAGAGGTCATGGAAGGTTTTTGAAAGACACTGAGAACTATTGAAAGAACTAGGGGTATAGTGATGGGAAGATATCAACGAATTCTCCTTTCTGCATGCCTTCGTAGTGTAAAGCTCGCACATTCGGCGTGTATTCGAGAGGCCCCGGTGAGGGCATTGCTCATTTGTCTCTTTTCTTGCTTCAAAAATACCTAATAAATCTACAGTGGTGCTCAAACTAAAAGGTGATGAATGATGATCCTTCAACACCAGGATTTGGCGATTGGGTCCCCTAATCCCAAATCGTTCTTTAAAAGGGGCAGTATATTTCTCCCTCCTTCCAGTATGCCTTCGTGGTGTAACGGTAGCACACTCGATACGTATTCGGGAGGTCTAGGTTCGGGTTCCGGCTCATGTTTTACGTCTCCAGTATCAAAATAACCTAATGATTCCACAAATTCAAAATGCAGAATTTAAAATTTATATTTTTTCTGCTCAAAACTGAACAGTATTCTTTAATATCATTGGGATAAATACTATTAAAGTTTGAGCTACACTTTCTACTTATTTCCTATCATTTTTCATTCGATTTTAGATCGAAAATATAATATCTTTGAATGTTGGTAGTTCGACTCGAATTCTGTTCTTGAATAATCTTAATCTTATCTTTGTGGATTTTCCTTTCTTAAGATTCGGCAAGAAAACATCTATCAGAATACATTCTTAACTCCTCTCTTACATTTTGTTAAAATTTTAGAACAGATATTTCTCTATCGAAGTGACATCAGAATGTCTCCTTTAAATTTCCACTTAGTTTAGTAACAAATTTAATAATTTTGGCATTTAATTGTTCATACTTTTTACTACTGAGTAAAAATAAAAGAGATTCGTATCTCTATACTTGCAACACAATCCCATGCATTTCTCCACCCAAAAACATTCCTTGTACAGTTCTCTTCAAAAAAGAAAGAAACCTCAGGTAGGTAGAAAACATTGGCGTGATTCATTCACGGATAATGTCGCTTACCATTCACTCCCGCCACGAATGTCGAACACTTCCCTCATCTTATTAGCATAAGATAATGCCGACCTCTGCAAAGGGCGCATGACTCATACGAACCGCATGCTTTTCTTCTTTTACGACCGTTTCACGTGAAAGTCCTCCCTTCCGTATTTCCCCAACGTCAGACCTGGTTTGGTTTGATTAAGTTTGTCACCTGCCATCCAAAGTTTTTAATCCCTTTGTGATTAAAACGGTATGACAGCTGTGCACCAGCAACTAGTATATAGCTACATATCATAGCTAACATGTAGAGATCTGGGTGACGTAACTAAAGGCAGGGCAAGGTGGGACGGCTGTCTACGAGCATAGCATCTAGGAGGCGGCACTAAAGTTACGAAATTTTAGAATTAAATGTTTTCAATTCTTGGCCAGCAGAATCTTCAGTTAACCTCGGGCCTCGAAAATTATAGCTATGACTCTGGAGCCAGCTGATCCAATAATAACCTTTTAAAGAAGAGAAAAGAAGTTTTCGTATATTCGATACACATATACTACGTCCATTTATGATAATTTAAAGAACTTAACACTAAAAGAAGTGACTAAATATATGATTACTATATAAATTAAAACAGAATGAAGGAAATTATATAATATGTGTAATATATGCCCAAAAACATTGTTCTTCCTTCCTCAAATAAGATGTCATTTTCATGAACTTCCAAATGCTGAATTATGTTAGGAATCCATATTCTTATGTAGTCTACATTTACAAGTTTCTTAAGATTATTGGTTGATAATAGCGCAGAGAGATCGTTTTTCATCCACTTTGAAACGATGTGCAACGTAAAATAATACCAGCATTTCATCTTTAAAATGAACATGCAGAATATTTTTGATTAAATTTTTATACATCAGAAGATGCCCTTAAATATTTAAAGCTCCTTTCATGGTCTGAAATATATCTTCTAGTAAAAGCTTTTGAGTCACCATGCCCCTGCCTTGTATCAGGAGTTAAAGCATTCTCCCAAAACATTAACGCATGTAGGACAAACATCCGAGGCCCAAATCTCTGTATTACAGTAATATATTATTTCCAACAATGATTCAATGGACAATTCGTTTACTGATTCATTATACTATTACGAAACGCCCAGCCGCGGTAAGATAACTTTCCCGCAAAGCGGGTTTCAGAGTTGCCAGAAAATAGCAAAGAAAGACATGATTGCCAGATTTTGAGCGAAATCGCCCATTTGCTGAAAAAATTGGCGATATGTCATAGACGGATGGAGAACATTCTGGAATGAATTCTTACCGGTTTTGCTGAGAATGTTCTCGAAGACAAGCCAAAAGCTATATAAAGACATCGAGAGCGTGCATCGTTAAGACTACCAAGTGTATCGTCGAGTGCATCGCGAGTTGCAGCGCGGAGAGTCTCTAGAGTGCCTTGAATTCCGAGAACGACCGAACCGAGTCGGGAACTGTACTCTAGTGTTTTGCCGTAAAGCTGTCTTCACCGTTATAGCCTGATAGCCTGAAGGCTGTGTTATTGATTGTTTCAGCGTATTTGTCGTAGTTTTTTTACGACTGTAAACGTGTTTTTTAGCTGCCCTGACTAATACAGGCTAATAAATTGTATTTTCATTCTTCATCAAGTGCTGTAGTTAACCACTCCAAATCCACGAACCCGTAAGAATACAACAGTAGTACGTCATGCAACTTTGAATACTTTGTTCTAATTGGAGTTCAAGAATGAGACGATAGTGGATTATTTATAGCTCTTTTAATTCAAATACAGCTATAGTAAGTTAAGAGAACAACCTCCAATATATAACCAGTTCACAAGAAATCATTTGATGATCACCAGTAGTCATATGCATGTTTTGTCCTAAAGTTATTTTCGATGATTCGAAAAAAAAGAAGGGTCATTGAACATGCATGCTTTCACAGTGAATTATTTTCAGATACGTCAAATACAGCAGTTCTAGTACTGCTGCTTATCTTCGCAATCGTGAAAGACGTCTTCACTTCAAATATTCAAAATTATCATCGTGGCTGCTTAAAAGTTATCTTCTGCAGCTCAAGTATTAAGCTTGCGAAAGAACGGTGTGTTTTATATTTCTAAACAGAGGAGCACAATTATTTTTCTCCGATGCTCGAGTGCTTTGAGTAAAACGTTTCCTTTCCTTTATAGCTTAATTTTGGTTTGTTTTAAATTGTTATGGCAAAGCACATTGGGACTATCCGCCTAAGAGGAGGGATGCCTTCGTGGAGGATGTTCTGAGGAAAACTGGCAACCTGTGTAACATGTATACGTTACACATGAGAGCAATAAACCACAAATAAACCACAAAAACTCCCTTACAGTCAGCCCGTTTGTCTGGAATCAAACCAGGCCGAATACCGGTATTCAACGACTTTTTCTGTCGGCCGCTGATGAGCCCTTTATAGCTTGACCCTTCGAATTAAGAAAAAAGAAAAGATAAAACAATGAGCATGGTAATTTCAGCAACTGCGTAAGCTACGAACAACTTGTTAACTCTTCATCAACTACTGACCGCAGCTAACTATAAAATGTCACACCTTTGTTTTCCTTGTGCAACAAAAAAACATTCAATAATTGCAACCTTTCGTTTCGCTATCAGATGTCAAGAGAATTGTAGGGTAATAGTAATTAAATTTAAATTACGCATACCATTTATTGAGCAAATTAACTACTGACTGCATGTTTGTTCGTAGAAAGTTACGTCTAAACGATTCAGATTCAAAAATTAGAAAATTACTTGAATTTTTCTCATTAACAATTTTAAAATAGCAGTTACAAGACAGTCTTAAGCTGAATCAATTTTCACTCACAAATCGTTTCAGATAAGTAAACTCTTAGTTAAGTTAGGTTATTTGAATATGGTAAAGCATACGAGGGCTATCTGCCAAAAAGGTGATGTCTTCGTGAAGAACGTTTAACTCGCATTAGACATTAGAAAACCTCGAAAGCCAACCATGCAAACGTGCTTCCTCCTAAACTCGAACACAGTCATAACTACCAACATTCAATGATCTTAAACCTCCAGCTAAGAGTGAGGTGAACACTTCTCTAAGTAAGGGTTCAGCAAATAGGAGAATATATTGTAAATACTCTTTACATCTGTGCAGACTTGAAACTTTATTCTCTTAGCTCTTTCTACGGAAAAAATAAATTGTCAAGGTAGATGCAAAAAGCAATTTCTTTTTATGAATAGAGCTAGTTTAGAAAGAAAGTTTAAAGTTAAGAGAGTTTAGAAAGAGCTAGAGAAGAATAAAAAAAACTTCAAGCAACTGAATCCAGATATTTATTTTCTGCCAAAAATTGTTTTAAAAGGGAATTCTAAATAACATTTTAGCGCAGTAACTTCATCACAAGATAAATAACCGCAATTAGTTTTGGAAATGTCATATTTTATCATAAAGTCGAATGCAGGATTTTTTTCTATTACTTCTTAAGATTTTCATTATAATTGTTAAATTATTTTTATATTTCAATCATTTTTATTTTCCGTTAGTTACATAATAGTATTCCTATAAAAATACAAAACGAAATAATCTATTCTAAATCCCAAACCAGAAGATTACTCTAAGCCTTTCTGGACTGCTGGAAAACAAGGAACAAATCGTTTCCAGAAGCTATCTAAAATAGTCTAACGCTTTGATATACATTGCTTCAATTAAATTCTGTTTAGAATAACCCTTTTTAAAAACCTTTTAAAGAAAACTTGTGTGTCTACAATGAAATGCATGAAAATGCAGTCCATGTAGAAACTTCAATCTAAAATAGGTGCTGATTAAACAGTGTTGATTTGGGTAACACAAAAATGATAAAACAATTATATTGATTTCGTTTATAAAATTCGATTTATAAATTTCAGCTAAAAACTTGATAAAATTTTTATTTGATTGAGTACTATTTATTTTTCTTACTTAATCCGTGAAAGTTATGCGAATTTTCACTATTTACCCAGCACTTACCTCATGAGTTATAATCCCCCCCACTGTATAAAACTGCTGCCTTATTATCTGTCTGTGTTAGAACGCTGTCTTAGAATTTGTATTTAGATACGATAATTTGCACAAAACATTATTTACCTAGCCTCTAAGTCGGAAGCAAACTGAATAAAAGAAACGATTTTGGAGTAAGAGATGAGAAGATAGGACAGAATAGTAGTTATGGAAGTTTTTTGAGAGGCTCCGAAAACTACTGAAAGAAGTAGAAGAAAAGTGATTGAGAAGATATCGACGAATTTTACCCGTCAGTTTGTGTCTCGTTTCCAGACGTTTTCCGAAATCCTCGCGGATGCCTTCAGTAGGATTTATTGGGTGGTGCAAGTGCAATCGCGAGGTATCACGTGCGTAATAGACGTCACGTGACAATCGCAATGGACGTCAAGTGCTCCACAGGGTCCTCAAATCGGTTTCTAGTGAAAATAATGCTGTGGTTAAGATGAAAGGTCTCAGAAAGTTCAGCTGAGCAGAAGTTTCATCTCATGAATCCACCAATACCAATGCCAGAACCTGCTCAACAAAGATATAACGAGTTTGGGTAGCCGATTATCCAAAAAAATCGAAGTTATATATACAACATAACAATGTTCAAAATGCTCTGGCATACAGCCCAAATTCTGTTCCGCATCTTCATCAGCTCAGGAGAAACATTTGGCGTCCGCGTTCTCTCAACGAACCCCGATTTGCATTCGAGGGCCGTATCGAAGGCGAGGCCTTGACTTCTGCCGGCCGTCCTTCTCGGTGTCGTACCTTCCGACCTTCGTAAATAAGGGCGAAGGCACCCTTTTCTCTGCTGAATACGAATGAAGAGATGTTTTGCATTTTCCGGCCAGAGACACTTCGCAATAGCACTCGGCATCCTTTTCACCTGCAAAAGGCGCGGCAGCAAAACCTTATTGGAATGAATAAAATGTGCCATTTACAACAAGGATGTTTCTGTTTCCTTTCGCGATCCTTTTCAATGAAATTCCTGCCTTAGAGCACACATTTTCTTTTGAAGACAAATTTATTCACGATCTTGCATCAAAGTTGACTAATAAGTGTCTGTTAACGCAAAGATCAAGGGTACTCCAATCTTCGACTCTCATAAAAACTTTCAAATCCTTCTATAACACTCAATTCCTTTTTTTTCTTTCAGTTCTCGGTTTTAAAATTAGAAGCAGAAACAAAATTTGAATTTTCGTATTTGAAGTCCTTTATGATTTTTTTCAAAAATCAGATTCTAGACGGTTGCCATACACCTGCGATTGATATCGTTTAGTGAAGCCTCGGTTTGTAAACTTACGCTGCTAACTTGCACAGCCAGTCGTTGTTATTGTCTGACAACCATATTTATTGCCTTTGTGACTAATCTTATCTAATCAGCAGAAGCTTACGAAATTATCATGGCAAGGAGTGCGAGACTGCACTTCTCGTTGGCATGAGCCTTGAGCGTCATATAATATGACTTGTCAAATAATATGTTATATAATATGAACCATTTCCGCACCAGTTAAAGAGGGTACCCTGAGGGACGGATTCGAAGGTCTCGCTACCGTCAAACCACTCGAGAGGACTCTCGACTCTCCGTGTATTTTGAGCGCACCCATGCCGCCCAGACATTATACATTTACAAACAATCATGTCTTCTCAAGGGTTCGAACGCGGGTCTTATTGGCACCCCAATTTTTAAAGCTTCGGATGTTACGTTAATGCAAGGGTGTTTTGATTATCGCAGACGTGATCACATATTTAAACTATTAAAATTTTTTAATGCATCTTGCCTGTTTTATCTCTCATTTCTCTAATTGGGATTGTTCGTAAAATTTAATAGTAATTGTTTTAGGTTTCCCCTTTATTCCATCCCTCAAAAAAGAAAGCACAGATCTGATCTAAAATGTGTATACTTATATTTTATACAGCACGTAAATAAAATGAAACCACGAAAACAGAGCGTATAGAAAGGTAAAACGTATTATAGTTTTAGTAATCTTAAAGCAAAAAGGGGTAAATGTTATTTCATGACATTTTTATGTATTTCTCCTCAGTGATATATAGTACGCTTAAAGATGTCTTGAAAAGAAATCATTTACAAAAGATTGTGTTTGAATCTTCAGTTTTGTAAAGTGTATCTTTATTTTAGTCCTATTTATTAACACAAACTTGTTAATTTGAAGCTTCAGCTAGTTGCACTGGCAGTAATTATTTCATTGAAAAATAACTTTCGAAGACGTAACATCTGTTGCTTGAGGATTTTCCCCCCTTGCCAACTTATGCTGATTAAACTATAAACAACTACTCAAGATTTTAAAAGAAACTGAAATATACTCAATTAAAAAAGAAACTGAAATACTAATTTAGGAGCTTAAATTCAGTCTGAACCCACAGGAGTCCAAAATGAGAATAACTCCCGTATTTGTTGTGTAACTGAAGCGTAATATTTTCAGAAAATTCCTTTATTGATCCAACATCTCTTTTAGGTTAAAGGTAGTGTAGCAATAAGAATCGGCGTAACTTTACAGCCTAGTTTCGAAGGTTTTTACAGAATTCTTCTTCAGCTGCAAAGGTGAAATAGCGTAGGAAAGAATGTGCTCAAGTGATAACAATAGACAAAAATTCGAGAAAGTTCCAGCTAAACAAGAGGACACAAAACAGCTGACGCCATCTGTTGACAAAAACAAGTTTCTCTGCATCCAGATTTATTAAAACAAAATCTTCTGCTATCGAATTAGATTTCTTAGAGAGGTTTTAGAATCATAAAAATTTTCAGCTCTAGTTGACAATTCCAATTTCAAACCATTCTTTACCTTCAGCTATTGCAAAAATTATTTCATTGTTGATTTCATTTTTTATCCAGGAACGACTTTCTCAGCTTGAACGTTCTCGAATTTTTTCTATTATTATGGCATAAGAACATACTTTTCCTTCCTCATTTTTTCTCTTGCAGTTGAAAAAAAAATTATGTTTGATCTTCAGAACTAATCCTACAAGTTTACCAAACTTATGCTGGTTTTTGTTCTAGAGTTGTTTTAACATTTGTTCTTCAGTGTGTTATTTTAGTTACTCTTTTAGCTCTTAGTACAACTGATACTGGTAATAGCTAATGACTACAAGCCTCATTTTCTGTATGGGCTGTAACTGCTCCGTTAAGAAAGCTTTAGTGAATTGTAAACATAGACAATTATAAACAAGCAAGATGATGTTTGAGGAGCTCCGTCGCAATTATGATGGAAAACTCACCAGAACGACGACAACTAAAAGTCTTCTACCCCTGTAATCCTGTAACCAATCAGTCGAGCTAACTTACGTCTCAGTGATATTTAAAGTGCCCTATGCTACGAAATCACTTTACATTTATAAACATCCATCCTTCTTTGGGATAACCCAGCCTAACAATAAGCAACCGGAACTGCTAACTAACATACCAATCATGGAATTTAGTAGCATATATGTCTAACATATTATAATTCTTATAATCATTTATACATTAAAAAATTGGCTTTCAAATAAATATTTTCTTCAATTTATGCAAAAAAAATCATGTCTTTAATAACACAATAAATCTTCAAATTTCTTCCTTTTGGTGGTCCATAAACTGAGTTATACTTCCGAAAGCCACCCAGACGGTATAGTGGTTAGGAGAGCCTACTGTGGTATGGAAGGTATGGAAGGGCAAAGTTTCGAATTTCGGAGAAGACATGGATGTTTGTAAATGTATAGTGTCAATGCGACGTGGAAACACTCTAAATATGCGCCGACCCAAAAGTCCTTTCGAGAGGTTGGTGATAGGAAAGAGGGGTGGGAGACCCTCGGACACTCACCCCGGAGTACTCCACATCAAAACTGGTGGGCGGAACTGAACGAAGTCTCACCTGTATGGTGCTCAAGGCTCTTGCCAACGAAAGGCGCAATCTTGCCTTCCTTGCCACGATTAATTTCGTGGGCTAGTCACTGTCAGACAAGTGAGATAAGTCACAACACAACGCATATTTCCTAAATTCTAGTTAATTTTGCAGCCCTTTCTAGTGCCGTATAAGCAAAATAGCGTTGTTTACTACCCTAATTTTCAATTTTCTAAAGACCTTTATAGAATTTAAGCTTTCGATTGGAAAAATTTACCAAGAAACGTAAAATTTTGCCTATGCCCTCCATGGGATTCGAACCATTGTCCTTAAACTGTCGCGGCAACTTCAAGTTAAGTATTTTACAGACCTAAAGCAATTTTACACAAAAATATAAAATCGATAGCGTATAAAATCATTCCACAGTAACTTGGAATGCAGAACAGTATTCCTGTTAGCATAAATGTACATATTTTTGCAGAAACTCAAAAGCATGGAAAGCAAACGTGCGCCAAGAAATATATTGGCGAAAGAAAGCGAAGGTGTCAGCTTACGGTTCTCACACGTTAGTATTTATATTTGGGCCAAAAGGTCTCATTCAGTTAGTGTTTTCTCTTTTTAGGTACAGTGTCAAAGTATGCTCCTTTGTATTGCCTAAATAGGTAAGCTGATGATTTTTTATGACTGACTGTTATTCTACGTAAATTATTCTTTTCAATACTCATACTTTTCAATATTCATACTTTTTCAAGTTTTGATGTCTGTGAAGATTGTTATTTTAATTTGTGTTTTACCTAAGTTACGCGAAATTCTCATGCTTGTTAAAATAAAGATTTATAGTTATTTTGACTTATGATTCTTTGATAAAAACTGCGCTAAACACAGGAACGTACTCAACAGCCTTTGCATGCTATTGCACAATACAACAGTAGATAATGAGACTGAGTAAGTTAACAAGTTTGAGAAAATTAACTTATGGAAACAGTTCTAAAAAAATTGAAATTCTAGAATTGAAATGTTGTAATTGTAAGATTCCACGAGTATAAAGTATTAAAATTCGATTATAAAGTCTAAAAGAATAATTGTAATAATTGTGTCTATTCTAAAAGAATCAGTTTATGTAGAGAAGTTAACCGATGAAAACTATTCAGCCTGGAAATTTAAAATAGAACAACTTCTAACAAAATAAGGATTAGATGTTGTGATATTCCAAGAAAAACCTGAAACTATTTCTGATACTTGGTTGAAAAACGACCGTAAAGCTAAAGCTTTAATATGTCTAAATATTTCAGATTCTCAAATTATCCACGTTTTGCAAAGTAAAGAAGTATGGTAGAAGTTAAAATGTGTTCATGAACGTGTAAATTTAACAAACAAGTTATTTCTTCTTAGAAAATTTTATTCTATTAGATATAATGAAAGTTCTACAATGCAGGAACATATCAAAAGAGTACTAGAATTGGCTGAAAAGCTGCGTAGTATAGGTGAAGAAGTTAAAGAAAATAACTTGGTAGCAATATTACTATGTGCTTTACCAAATTCATACAACTCGTTAATAACCGCAATAGAAAGTAAATCGGAAGCTGAATTGCCGATAGAATATGTTAAAAATAAATTAATAGATGAGTATTGTAGACGTGTGGAAATTAAGCAAGTTCAAAAATATGATTTAATTGCTTTAAAAGGTAAAAGCGAAAATAAATCAAAGTATTATGTTACACGACATTGTACTTATTGTAATAGAAATAATCATACGGCAAATGATTGTTTTCATTTAAAACACGATGCAAGAACTTCCCAAAAACAGATGTAAATAACAGTAAAGTAAGAAATCATTCTCAAAATTATAAAAGTAATGCATGCAAAACAGCAAATACGTAAAGTGTAGAAAACATGAAAGCAAAAGAAGTTAAAGAAAATACGTATTTTAAAAGTATTGAAACCGGAAATTCGCAAGCTGGACTCAGGAGCCTCAACTCATATGACGAGTGATACGAGCTTTTTCTCTCAATTAAATGATTCTAATAAGCAAATTCTAACTGTAGCTAATGGTGCTAAATTAAATTCTTGTGGTATCGGTGAGGGCTATTTTGTTAAGTTTCAGTTCTTTACGTTCAAAACTTAAAAGATCAGGTTACCCAAATAAAACTAGAAAATGTACTGTATGTACCAGGTTTAGATAGTAATTTACTTTCTGTTCAATCTATTGCGAATAAAGGTTGTTTTGTTACATTTGGTAGAAATAAGTGTTGTATAAAGCGTAAAAATATACTCAAAGCCCACGGCAATGCTCAACAAGGTTTATATAAATTGACCGCGAGCTCGATTGACAAGAAAACATACTTAGCTAATGCTATTTCATGTTCTAATACAAACTGTATACTAAAATGGCATCAAAGATTAGGCTACAGATAATATAGATGCGATAAAAACACTTAAGAAAAATGATTTGGCATACGGCATTAAACTCAGTAAATGCACATATAGTGTTGAATGTTCTACTTGTATAAAAGCGAAACTAACAGAGAAACCTTATGCAAAAACGGGTTTTAGATCTAAAAATCCACTAGATTTAGTGCACACAGATATGTTTGGGCCTTTGAAAGTTAACAGCTTAGGAAGGAAAAATATTTCGCGACCTTTATTGATGACTATTCGCGTTATACTTAAATTTATTTTATTGTTTCAAAGGATGAAGTATTCGACAAACTTAAACAGTATGTTGCATCGACAACAAATAAATTTAGAAAAAAGATAAAAGTTATGAGATCTGACAATAATACAATAGAATACTGTAATGAAACTACTGAAAATTGCTTAAAGAAACTTGGTATTTTACATCAAACTTCGGTTCCTTATTGTCCGGCACAGAACGGTGTGGCAGAAAGGAAAAATCGTTCTTTAATAGAAATGACTAAAGCTATGCTAATAAATTCCAAATTACCAAAAGTATTTTGGGCTGAAGCTGCAGCTACTGCCGTCTATCTCCAAAATAGATTACCAACTAAAGTCACAGATAAAACAGCGTATGAACTGTGGAATGGTAGGAAACCGAACTTAAGTCACTTACGAGTATTTGGCTGTAAAGCATATTATTATGTGAACAAACAAAAGCGGCGAAAATTCGACAACAGAGCATAAGAAGGAATACTCGTAAGATACGATTTAAGAAGCAAAGGTTACAGGATTTATATAGGTGGAAGAAAAATAATAGTAAGTAGAACTGTTAAATTTTCAGAAAACACACCTACAATCTGACAAACGTGAAAAAAAATGTGGAAAGAAGGGTTTCTAACAGATCAATCAAAGAGGTTCTCCCGGAAAGATTCTCCTAAAAAGCAGAAGACGAAGAATGAACATTATCTCAAAACAAATATACAGAAAGCTTTGAAGAAATTCTAAGATTACCAAAACGTGAAAAAGAAGCTTGGGTCAAGACGATGGAAGATGAAATAAACTATCTAAAAGAAAACGAAATCTATCAAATTATGGATTTACCGCCAGGAAAACATGCAGTAGGCAGCAAATGGGTGTTTAAGACCAAATATGATGAAACTGGTAAAAAGATAAAATACAAAGCCCGATTAATAGCCAAAGGATTTACTCGAAAATACGGCAGTGACTATGATGAAACCCTTTCACCAGTAGCAAAACACACTAAAATTCGGGTTTTCTTAGCATGGGCAGCATATAATAATGCTAAGGTACATCAACTAGATGTTAAAACAGCCTTTTTGAATCGCAAGTTAAATGAAGAAATATATATTGAACAACCAGAAGGATTCGTAGTTCCGAAAGAAAGACAAAACGTTTGTAAATTACAAAAGTATATTTATGGTCTCAAACAAGCAGCTAGGTGCTGGAATGTAGAAATTGAAAATACATTGAAGAAACTTGGGTTCAATCAAAGCAAACCAGATCCGTGTCTTTTCACGAAAGAGGATCGTCTTCGAAGAATTTATTTAATTCAGTATGTTGATGATATCCTAATACGTTCTACAGAAGAAGGACTAATTCTTCAAGTAATTAAGGATCTAATGAAACATTATCAAATATCGCATCTTGGTGAAGCTAAATATTTTTTAGGCATGGAAATAAATCGAAAGGAAGATGATGGAAGTTCTCTTATCTCAGAAAAATAAAATAAATCAACTAGTCAAGCAATTTCAACTTCAAGAAGCGAAACCCGCTGGTACATCAATGGAAATAAATTATTATAGTCTAAACAAGGAAGAAAATCTAACTTCAAATGATAAATTTCGGCAAGCTATTGGAAGTTTTTTGTATATATCGTCTATCACAGGACCAGGTATTACAGCTTCAACACATATACTTAGCAGAAAGTGCAAAAATCCACGTCAAAAAGACTGGAATTCCGTAAAAAGAATCATTAGACGCACTGGTGTGCCAAAATTAAGCACGAGACGGTTTTTTCAATATAACTTTGCACAAAAGCTTTCCAAATCAACAAATTTAATACCGTAAGATCCCCAATACGTAAGGACATGAGTAATGTAAGCAACACTTACTAAAAGAGAAATCAGAGGGATAAAAAGAAGCTTTACTGAAAAGTAGCATGGAGCGCAATGCGACTGAAGGCCGAAACATCCCTGTGATGGGTGTCCAACAAAGAAAAATCCGGTTTTAAATAGGGATTATGATCTCCCCTGACTGCTAGGCAGGTTTCACATCATTTGTGCATGCTGGATATGTGGTTCTTAATGAGCTGTTGTGACACGGCTGCTCCTTCCTCTTGTAGCACCAATCGCAGTTTCGGAATCGTTACTGGCGATAAGTTACGTGCTGCCACGGGTCTCCCTAGTAAGTTCCGTACATGCTTGACGGGATTTAGATCCAGAGACCTTCCCGACCAATCCATGTGTTCAATATCTTACTCTCCAACAGCTCTTCGACAGTAACTGTGCGATGAGGTGGAGCGTTGTCGTCCATGAGGAGGAACTGAGGACCCATAGTCCTTGTGAAAAGACGCATGTAAGGAAGAAGAACCTCGTTACAATAGCAGTCCCAGGTGACGAACCTCCTTGGGAGATATGAAGGTCGGTCCGGCTACCAAGCATTATGTCTGCTCGAACGAGAACTTCGCGACCTCCAAAACAGTCCCTTTTGATGATGTTGAAGGGGTTATTGCGTGTTCCCCGCTCTGTCCAGATGTGTATGTGTCTAGAATCGCAACTCAGACTAAATCTGCTCTCATCTGTAAAGAGTACTCGTCCCCATTCATTGTCTCTCCAATTCCGGTGTTCCCGGCACCACAGAGAACGCCTTCTCCGATGGGCAGGCGTTAGAGGTACACACCGTACAGGGCGTCGTGCAAACAGACCACCACCGTGCAGTCTTCTGGCCACGGTAAAACGCGATATCGGTCGTCCAGTCGCCTGTGTCGTGTGTCTAGCGATTTCTCCCGCTGTCTGCCGCCTGTTTCTTCTGGCCTGTAAGGCAATATACCGGTCATCTGCGGGTGTGGTTCCTCGTGGACGACCACTACTAAACCCCCGGATAGCTGTTCCTGTAGTTTGAAATTGTCTCCAAAGTCGTGAAACGATGCTGTGAGCAATTCCGAACTCTGCAGCCACACTTGTCACACTGCGGCCTTCCTCCAACTTCCCAATGATTCGACCTCGGGTAAAAGCATCCAGATGTCGTCTAACAGATTGATTATTCGCCATTTCTCGCTGAGGCAGCAACTCGGTGTGATTTTAATTGCTATACGGCGTGCAATCTCTTTGCCAGAAATACTGATCTTACATCTACAACATGCTTTATACTACTCAGACACTCCCCCATTACGTCTACTTGCATATCTGCGCATGTGCTACCGTACATCACCTTACTTAATCTCCTGATTGGTCTTTCTGTCCGCTCTGCCTCTTCGTTTAGCTGATATGCTAATTTTTCGACTTCGTCCTTAATTTTTGCACACCAGTGTATTTAACCACGACAAAGCATTCTACAAATTTCGTCGAGTGAAGAACCTAATCTTACAGTTTATTCAGACGTTGATTGAAGACAAGATACTGAAGATAGAAAATCTACATCAGGAAGTGTAATTTTATTAGGTAAAAATTGTATTTCATGGTTTTCAGGAAAAGAAACATGCGTCTCATTATCCTCAGCAGAAGCTAAATATTTTGCACTATCGCAAGCTACGCTAACAGCTATTACGGCTGTTAAAATTAACAGAAGATTTTAATATACCCCAAACGCTACCGATAAAAGTTTTCGAAGATAAAAACAATAAAACTTGTGGAAACTGAAAAGTTTAGTTTGCGCACATAACATATCGATAGAAAATTTCATCATATACGCGACTTGCACAACAAAAAATGGTAAAACTTTCTTATCTTTCAACAAAGCAAATGGTTGTTGCTGATATTATGACTAAACCAATTTCTAAAGCTGAATTTCAGTTTTGCAGGAAGCAACTGCAAATGGTATGAGTTTCACTAGCAAAATAGGGGCAATGATAGCATAAATGTGTGTATTTTTGCATAATGAAACTCAAAAGCATAGAAAGTAAACGTGATCTAAGATATATATTGGGGAGAGAAAGCGAAAGTGTTTGCATTCGATTCTCACCTTAGCTCTTTGTACCTAGGAAAAAAAGGTCTCCTTCAGTTAGCGTTTTCTCTTTTTAGGTACAGTGTCAAAGTATGCTCCTTTTTATTGCCTAAATAGGTAAGCTGATGATTTGTTAGGACTGACCGTGATTCTATGTAAGTTATTCTTTTCAATACTTCAAGTTTTGATGTCTGTGAAGATTGTTAGTTTAATTTGTGTTTCACCTAAGTTAAGCGAAATTCTCATGCTTGTTAAAATAAAGATTTATAGTTATTTTGACTTAAGATTCTTTGATGAAAACTGCGCTAAATACAGGAACGTACTCAATACGCCTTTGCGTGCTATTGCGCAATACAACAATTCCAACTAAGCTTGAGAGTAGGTACTTGGTAGATACTACAGTTAATTATGCGGGGAATAATGTAAAATAAATAAGAATTAAAGAATAAGGATTAAAGGTAATAATAAGTAAATTTTAGAGGGTGCGATGATGAAAGGAGTGTAGAGGTAATGAAATATTGGAATATGTAGTATGTTTTTCTTTTCATTAAAGATAAAAATAAAATTAGACAATATTCTTAAAAAGCCGTTTTACGAGACTTCTTTCCTGATACCACCTGTTCGTTAGACTCCTATTAACTCACGTTGATTAAATTGCTCCAAGAGTACTTGGCCGACCTCCACAGACTCAAGTATGTTGCCTCGGAATAATCTTCGCCTAGCAAAATAGCCTGTATTTCCCCTTTTTGTGGAGGAACCGGCTCCTCCTCCTCTTTACTTAAACGCTTGTGAGTCATGAGCCTACCGTTGACCCAACACGGTCGGACACCCACTCTCGGACACCGAAAGACGTTCTTAATCGCCTTCCAAGGCGTCGACATTCAAAACATTTCCATCCCAGCATGAACGAATTATAAATTCAGTATCTGATAATGGGTAATGTTAATTTGATAATGGGAATTATAATAAACCGATATTTCAGATTCTAGTTTAACAACTTTCAGTTTAAAATGGATTTTTGCCGTTTTAAAATCGAGATTCTTCAAGAAATTGTTATACATTTTCTTTTTCTTTTTATTCTTGTTCAAAAGTATTTACTTACCGTATATAATGCGTACTTTCAATACAAAAAATAAGATCGAAATATACGGGTGAGCGTTATACTCCGGATATAAAAATGGAAGATTTAAAAATAACGAATGAGTATAAAAAACTAAATTTCTGTATGTATCTAAATGTTGTTTATTTAAAAGAAATGACATACTTTTATGAGCTTAAAAATTTCCCTTTTTGGATAGCATGAAAAGTTCGTCATCTTCGTCTTCCTTTATATCTTCAGGCACATCATCGAATTCTGCTTCATCTTCACGATCATCCACTGACCCATAAATAAAATCACCACCATCCATTTCATCTATCGCCAACACCAAATACCCTTCCTGGAGCACGATTTCTATTTTCTTTCCAAAATGAATGGCTTTGTATTTGAAACAAGCACTCGTAATTCCACGAATTCATTAACTCTGGAAGTGCATTCTTACTCCAAATTATATCTCCCTTTATTCAAAAACCTGTAATAGCATTCTTTTGAATACTACGTTGAATACAATCTACCCTCTTCGCAGAAATATTTACTCCCTCAAGCCTTTAACCGATACATATATTATTCCTCTTATCGCTTGTCAGTTCGGTCTACCATCACTCGAAAGGTTAGGACAAATCTTCGAATAAGTGACCTCAAAAGACAAGAGCATTACGCATGTATCTTTTAGGATTCTTCGTGAAGAATTGAATGCACGTTATATGGCAAATAGACCTAAAAATTAAAACATATAACTTAAAATCATAAATCCGCGTTATTCACAGCTGCGCGTTATAAGCCGAAAAATGCTGTATACGATACATATGATAAATTAAAATTAAATGAAAATAGTTAAGTTCAAATAAATCAAAAGCTGAATTGTGCACTGGAATCTTCAGTAATTTAGTGGTAGCAATTAAAACTTCAAAGTAAATTGAAATATCATATTCAGGTATGGCAAAGTACAAACAAAAGGAATTAATACAAAACACCAGAAACAATTATTAGTGACATTTATTTCTTTGATACGAGCCCTTTCATTTTTCCTAATTAATATTATTTCCTAATTAATATTAAAATAGCTTATATAACTCCAAATTTTATTTTACTTAATTTGTAGAGTTATTAGGCTCTTTTTGAAGCAGCAGACGTGAAAAATGTGGAGTGCCCTCGCCGGAACTCGAGCGCTAAAGCTCTCGAATACGCCTACAATATCCTTCCAATTACATCATGAACGCATGCGGAAAGGAAGGAGAAAATACCTCATAAGACTCAGTGAAGTTGACAAAATAAAGAAAATCTCAAGTCAATTCAAAAGCAGAAACCACCATGAATAATATTATGTTTGAAATGATCAGAATTTAAAGCATATAATCATCATAACGTCTGGAGTCTGTAGTTATCAAACTTAAATAATCCCCAAAGTACTAACAAGTTTAGGATAGAATAGTAAGGCTTGTTTTCATTCAGCAAGAAGTATAAATCTGAGCAATTGTTTCAGGTACTCAGAACGATTATTAATTTCCACAAGAAATACTATTTAAAATATAGAAACTGTTGCCTGCGGTACGTAATAAGTAACATCGTAACTTTGGAGATTTCCCAGCTGTGATGCTATATAATTGTGTTTAGTTGTTTCCACCGTGGTTGAAAACCATCTTAGCAGTACATTCACTCACTTTATAAACTTTTCAAAATACTACCAGTTACTCAGACGGTATAATAGTTAGGGGAGCCTATTGCGGTACCAAAGGGCCTGGGTTCGAATCCCGGAGAAGACATGGATGTTTGTAAATATACGGCAAGCCGAAAGTCCTCTCTTGTGAATTGGTGGAAGGGGAGGGGGGTGGAGACCTTCCTCCTGGGTCTTTCAAAGTCAGGATGGAAAATACACAGTCCAGTCACATTAATGTGACCATCTGTCAAAAGCCAGAATAACCACCTTTCGCAGAGCGGACTGCTGCGAGACGTGCAGGAAGAGAGTCACATAGGTCCCTGAAGGTGTTCTCTGGGATGTTGAGCCATGCCGACTCTAATGCCGTGGCCAGCTGCGCTAGATTACGCGGTTGAGGATCCATGGCGCGAACAACTCGATCGATATGGTCCCACAGATGCTCGATTGGGTTTAAGTCAGGTGAGTTTGCTGGCCAGGGGAGGACGGTAAACTCATCCTGGTGCTCTTCGAACCACGCACGTACACTGGCAGCTGTATGGCACCTCGCATTGTCCTGCTGGAAGATGCCATCATCCTGAGGAAAAACAATGCGCATGTAGGGGTGAACATGGTCCGCAAGGACAGATGCGTACTTGTATTGATCCATTGTGCCTTCCACAATGATCAGTGAACCTAGAGAATGCCAGGAAAACATTCCCCAGACCATAATGCTCCCGCCTCCAGCTTGGACCGTTCCGGCAATGGTTGCAGGGTGGTTCCTTTCAGAGGTTTCACGCCTTATACGCCAACGTCCATCTGTCCGATGGAGCATAAAACGCGATTCATCCGAAAACGCAACCTGTCGCCACTCAGTGGACGTCCAGCTGCTGTACTGGCGTGCAAATTCTAGCCTTCGCCGTCGATGAACAGCAGTCAGCATAGGTGCACGAACCAGGCGTCTGCTTCGGAGGCCCAGACGCAGCAATGTTCGCTGAATAGTACTTTGGGAGACACTTTTGGTAGCCCCTTGGTTCATTTTGGTGGTCAGTTGCTCAACGGTAGCCCGTCTATCTGCCCGAACGCATCTCCGCAACCGTCGTTCGCCTCTGTCATCTATGGCCCGTGGTGCACCACATTTGCCACGTCGCTGATTTTGGACAGTCCCATTTTGCCATGCACGGTACACTTTTACCACGGCGGCACGCGAACAGTTCACAAACTCAGCCGTTTCGGAAATGCTTCCACCCTTGGCCCGAAAGCCAATGATCATGCCCTTTTGGAAGTCGGATAAATCGCTTCGTTTCTGCATTACGCCAACGATTGAAATGTTTTCCGAAGCCCTCACACACCCTTTATATACGCTCAACTGCACTGTGCTGCCACCTGCCTTCTGTGATTGGTTATTTAACTCTGACATGGAAAGTACGTGGTGGTCACATTAATGTGACTGGACTGTGTAGAAATCCAACTTCGCTTTGGAGTAGACTCTGGCAGCCATTCTTCCATGTAATATGGACACAACAACAAAATTATTATCACTAAATTAGTGAATTTTTAAAAATCATTACCCTTAAATTACTGCAGCTTTCAGCGCATGGTTTAGCTTCCAGTTTATTGAACTTACTATTTTTATTTTTATTTATTATTGCAACTCTTAGCACATATTGCAATTTTCCTTTTTTTCTTAATAAGTTTTTTTTTTCATCTTACAAATTTAAATTCACATTTTTATTGTCGCAACAGTGGAATTTTATATTGTTTCAGCTTTTGCGTTTTGGGAGAGTTCACTACCTTTTCATTATTAGGTGTTTCATAGTATACAGATGAACCCCTTCAATGCTGTTTTTGAACGGCTAGTATCAATTATAAGGTATATTTTAATTTTATAACTGTTATTTTAATTTCAATGTACTTTCCTATCGATTCTTGTTTCCACTTACAACTCCCTACCAGAATGAGTTTTTAGAATCGCGTTGAATGCAAATGAGTTAGAAGTAGTATTTAAGGAAGGTTCATCTTACTTCGAGAGACAGAGCTAGAAATCCTGAATACCGCGTATGTGCCTTGGGGCTAAATGTCTGTTGAAGCTGTTACGCTCGGCCGTATATTACGTGCCTTTTGGTATCCGCCGCCTAGTTTAAATTAAGGGCCAACTATGTTGAATAATTGTGTTAGCTTCGGCTAAGTCTCTTAGTTACTTCTAATTTAGTTCTTATATTCTATTTTGAGTTCAAGCCCGAGTGGAGGCTTTGTAAAAAGCCCGAGAAAGGGGCCAATTGTTCATCTTATTTTGAGTGAAATAAAAAGTAGTTAACCCTTCTTGAGTCTCCGACTTCAGTAGTTTGAACTCAGCGATCAGTCGCTTAACAATTCACTAGGTTCCTCGACGTTTACTTTTCCCCAAAAGAGGGAGGAATTCTACACAATGATATTAACATTATTATTTGAACTGTTTCGTACAAATTCCTTTTAGTTTTTCTTTGCCATATTCGCATTTATTTTAATTCGCTTTAAATTTTAATTACATTTTAAATCATGTAAATAGATAAGATATGTAAAGATTTAGAATCCCATACATCAAATGTTTCCCAAATGCCGCCCAGATGGCAAAGTGGTTAGTGACTCTGACTGCCATAACGAAGGGCCCAGGTTCGACTCTCGAAGAAGGCGTGGATTTAAATTGCCTGTCCCTTCATAGGAGGCAACACTGGCTCACCTATTAGGTGCCACCATAATAAAATGACCACCGCTTCCGGCCTTAGCAGTGGCCAACTCCTGTAATGCCATTGGGGCAAAAATTGCTCAAATTCATGGCAGCAGGAAAAAGAGGTTTAATTTATGTATAAGGTAAGTATATTATACCTTAAAGATATCAACGATATAGTGGCTGTTTGTAAATAAAGGATGTGTAGAGACATTAAGTTATTTCGAAGCAGGAGTGATGAAAAATGAGCAACGCCTTTGCCGGGAATTGAACCACGGACCTCTCGGTTACGCGTCGAGCGTGCTGAACACTACACCACGAAGGCATGCGAAGAAGGCGGGGGAAATACCTTATAGATGTAATAAATGTAATAAAGATAATTAAAGAGTGTAAATAAATGTAAATAAAGGAAAATGAAAATATCATTCTAGGAAAAATCGTCTGCTCCGTGCAAAAAGAAAGAGAAGATTCTCTGTCGTTTAACGCGTGATTTACGGCATTAAGAACACCTTATTTTTTTTTAGTAATTGCAGTCGATCTGCAATATTTTCCCAGATTTTCAACTTAATATATATTTAATTAAATGTATTTTAGACCTCATCAATTAGATTAATTATTAAAAAATATTATTTGAACTCTAAGAAGTTCGTTTATGTTTTACAGAAAAGCAACACTTAGACACAGGTATGGACAAATTTGAATAGAAAACAAATTAAAAAATGGAAAGATTTCATTTGTGGCAAATGTGCGAAGCTGCATTCGCCCTCCTTGCTGCTACGATGGCAAGAGTCTCGGCTACCATAACCTTGGGCCCGCTTTCAAATCCTGAGCAGCACATGATTATTATAACACATAATGTCTTTGGAACATGCATCGCTTAAAATACCCTCGAACTGAGCTACACTTTCTGAGGGCATAATTTGGCCGCTGACTAGGATACGTCCTGAGAAACATTCTCTTCGATGAAAAGGCTAAATGACGGACGTTTTTTGGCCATTCCCGACGAATTCACTAAGTTGCAAGTGTCCGCCATTTGAAAACTGCATTCCGAAATGAAATTCATTCACAATTTAAAAGTAGAGAATTTGGAATTTCACATTTGTCTGTTTCTACTACTATTCAATTCTGTTAACATCGTTTGGTCTTGGACAATAAACTGTCTGCGCGCCGCTTGAGAAAGTTCTAATGAACACAAGAGATGTTTAAAAAAGACAGTTTCGATGTTTCCGTGTGTCCTACTATCTTTCACTTGTTGTTGTTGTCTTGTCCATGTATTTCATGGAAGAATTGCCAGAGACTGAAGGAAGTTGGACTTCTACTTTCACCGCGATTTTGAGGGAGATTATCCGTAGAAGTGATCCAAATCTCCCACATCTCTCTCCTGCCACCAAAGCACAGGAGAGGACTTTCGGCTCTCCATATGTTTAGAGTACCCTCCCCCCCGAAGCCACAACGACATCATGCACTTAAAAACATTATCGGTACAAACAAACCGCAACTGGCTCCGCTATCCACAATACCGTCTGGGCAGCTTTCACTTTCGTTATGTCTAATAATGAGAATTCTCCTACCTTTAAATTCTTGGTCCAAATGTAAGAGGATGGCTGATATGTTAGTATAAAATGAACCAAAATTTGTAAAGGGTTTACACAAAAAGGAAAGAGATTGTTCAAGATGATTCTACATGATTTCAGTTGCTGAACACATTAGGTTAAAGAAACAATGTTAAATGGTCTGCGTGATAGATCTTGCAGTAAAATTAATTTACTAATTTGCTTTCTTTCAATGTAAAAACTTAGGGGCAAGTGATAAATAATCTTAGCGCAGGGGATGGTAACATGGTATTCTCGAAGTTAATTTAAAATATTTACCTAAATTCTAAATTTTAGATGTTTTGTTGTAATGGTAATATTAGTAAAAATTCGTATTTTATTTTTGCCATTTTTAGCATTTTGTATGAAATCTATAATTAAGCTCTTGACAAACCTGAATCTTAGCAATGTCTAGATAACACTGCATGACTAAATGAATCAATTTTCGATTGCTTGAAACATCTGATTCCTTGTACAAAGAACTATTTTCTGTCTCCATCATCCTCGTATACTTTGTCTAACCAATGTAAGCTACGATTTACATCTCTAACCTCGTTCGCACATAAGCTTGCCATTTTATGAATTTGTTATTTCGAGTTGTAAGCCGAATACGCATTCTTCGCTTCGTATTAAAAGTAACGAAAAGATACGGTAACATTCCTGTTGCAATGTTTGAAATTAAGAGAGTAATTCCATTTCAGCTGATTCATATAGGCCAAAAATTTATTTTTGTTTCACAGGAATAATAATTTGCCATTTCCTTATTAATACATTTGCGAACAGCTTGCTGTAGCAATTTTTCTTCATAAACGTTTTCGCAATTACAAAACAAATGAAAATAGAATTTGAACAAAACAAATGGTTAGAACATTGCAACTACTATCGACAACACGCTGATAGTTCTGAAAAGGTGTTATTAGCATACGCACAAACACTTATAATTTCTTAATATAATCGTCTATCATGTTTATCATCTTCTGTCAACTTACTGGAAGACGTCTATACAAGCCTAGGAGTTTCTGCTGATGTCTCTCGGTCATCGCCCTGAAGCACAAATAACTTCCTCTCTATTGTTGCAACAGATCGCTTGTAGTATTTCTTGTTTTTTCAATTTTGGCAAAAAGATCAAAATCTTCTGAGCTCACCTCTGAGGAATATGACTGTTGTTTCAATGTCTCTCGCCGCCAACATTTGTGACATCACTCGCTCGCATTGTGATACTCTCCGGCCTTATATTGATTTCAACCGGCGCTGAGATATTTCTAATATTTTTCTTCTCAAAATTACTGGAAAGCAATACGAAGGTTGAGTTACGGTTACAGCTAACATAATGGTCAATTACATTTATTCAATTACAATACCCATTACGGTGATACAGGGACCGGACCCAAATGTCGCTAAGTGGTTGCCATGTTAGGCGACGTTTGGAGATTTTCTCCAAATTTAGCGACAAAATAAGTTGCCAAAACCGTTGTCAGCTTGGTGATATCTCGCCAAATTACTGAGATATTCATTTACTCAATGTTAAATAGACTTGTCCCTATATTCTTACTTTTGTGGCTTAGCTTCTCTCTTAAGAGTTTTCGCGTTTCATTACTCAAATACAACAATTTCATGAAATCATCTATCTATGTACAAAATTCGTAACATTACAGCATATTGTCATGGAGGAAACAATTCAGAATTTTCTTATCATTCGGATCAATCTACGCTGTTAGATGCAGACACTGGCCTTATGCTAGAGTTCTTTGCGATCTGAAACATACTTTAAAAACCTCTTTGGAATAAAGACGCACTAGCTTGAGACTATTTATAACGGCAGACACTTAGTTGTAACAAACATTCAGTGGAACCCTGTCTTATGGTAGAAACTCGCGTAAAAACTTTCCAAAAGAAAACAGATCGCATTCTGGAGAAAAATTTACAATGGCAAGAAAGAAAACTTCATTAATTTACATATTTGCAGCAGAAAAACAAAGAGACAGAATAACAATTTTTTTGACTTCAGAAGTGTGTAAACATCACTAAAGGCGAAGTGCTTTTTCCTGAGGCTCAGAGACTTCTCTCCAATTTATCGAAATACATGGAAGATTTTTGCATATTATTAACACCGAAACAAATAGAGCCAGCGGTATTAACACTTAGCTCTTGGCTTTTCACTGTATGTAATAAAGTGAATGCAAGCCGGTTTCCCTTCGAAAATCTTTAGAAAATATTCCTTCCCTAAAGCAAATAACCCTCATTTGCTTTGTCATATTCAAAAACAATCCAATCTTATTAGTTCTTACGCTTTCTGTCATTTCTATGTTAAAAAAATAAAGAATTCAAGATCTTAAAATACTTAAAATTTTCCACAACCACCACCGGACTGCTAGCAGTAACAACGTGAAAACATTGCTATAAAAAGGAAAACAAAGGAATTGAATGTTAAGTGATCGAACAAAAAAATGAGCTTGCTTTGAGATTTGTTAATTATTCCCGATGACAGGTGTTCATTACTGCATTCGTCCTTCCTTTCATTTACTTGCTTTTAAGGGCGTCGACAAATTGGCCAGTATGCAGACGATCATGTAAAGGTTTATAACAATTTTGCAATTTATATAATCACTGTGTTAGTAAGAAAATCTTAAATCTCTCTTTGTCTTCCTTTTTCATATCCTCTGCTGAGGTGTGTTTAACACGAACAAAGAATAATGAGTAAGTTTGAATTTTAAATTATGGAAAAACCGAACTTAGATTGCGTACACAACCATATTCCTTCTACCGATCCCTTACAATTTTTGTTGGTAGTGGAGGGGATAGAACTTCAAAACATGATTATTGCTGGTGTCAAATTTCATTATTTGATTATATTCTTAACAGAATAACCATTTTCAAAGGTGGTCTTCTTGAAATGATTTTTTTGGGATCTTACTCTAGGCATTTAAAAGAATGCTGGCAGATGTTTCTTTTCAAGAATGTTTTTTATTCAAAATACTTCCTCAAATTTGTTTGGAATATGCAAAGCTTTTGTCCAAAAAACGTTCTAATCTAAGATTGAATTTTGCCAATTTTAAAAGTGTTTTCAAATTTTGCTTTTTTTTTGTCTGCTTTGTTATGTACGTTTTGCAACTTAAGGATCATAAGGGCATTTCTGTTAATAATGAACATATAAAAGTGAAAAATACTTCAGTGTTCAATACTTAAGCTCTATTGACTGCTAAAGACCTAAATTCTAATACAGATGTCACCGACTGTTAGAGTTTAGATCTGTTAAAATGTTAAGTGCCTTGTGTTAGCTACCTGATCTCCATAAATCATCAAATTTCTAATGTTACAATATCATAAGTCTAAATTTGCAATTAACATCGTGCGGATTCGAATGAACCTTTAAACTTTTTTTTTAATTTGGGGGATTAATACAGGGTGTTTCGAAACTAATGTGTAAATATTTAAGGGGTTAATCATTAAAAGATTACGTATTAGGAACGCCTTAACGAGTAAAGGGGCATTCATTTGTGAATAACACATGCGCCCTGAAATCAGGCTACGCTGCTAGCTGTCGCAAAAATCAACGTGCAAACTCGACACGTTGTGTATAATTTTCAGGTATCAAACCATGCACTTTCTGTACATGGTAGGGGTGTAATCCTTCGTCCCGTAATACTCAGCAAACAAATGAGTGGGAAATATTTACGGCACGGGAAGCCTCCCGCATGCTAATATATCTTCCACTGTTTTCAGAATGTCCTGTACAACTTGTGTCGTCCGCACACTCTGCCACACCCTGCATCATGTATGTCGGAGAGAAAGGATTCACGTTTCACACAGGCACCGATGCAATTGCTAGAACATTTTTCGGTCTGACACGTCTATTCTCGGGAAATGCTGCCTGTACAGTCTTGCTGCTTCCAGAGCATTTCCATTCGCAAAATCATACATAAAATGCATGGTAATCGTTTCCTGATTCCTGTACCTCGACATGCCTTCTGAAATCCACGCTAGAAATGACGACGTAATTACTCTAAACGCGTAATTGCCCTCGCCGGGATGTAAGAAAACTCGCGCTTTATCTTTCCATAACAGCGCCGTCTAGCAGTTCGCAGCTTGACCTCTGCCCATGCATTGTATGATGAAAACTGCTTATGTAGATGTTTTCTATTACCCTTTTAATTTTTGCCCATGAGTTTCAGAGCACCCTGCATTTTATTTTCAACCATCGGCAACTGAATGAATTTACGAATAATATTTAATAAACTGACCGATGATCTTAAACTATGGGTCAGTTTATTCAAACTCAACAACTTTAGCAAAACGTGAGTAATGATTTGAGACCTTTAAAGAAATAAACGAAACGTAATACATAAATGTGAAAGGGGCAATACCGCACCAGCTGCCCGGCGCTATTATACTTCCATTCAGCCGAGGCAGGTGGCCGCTAAACTCCGTAGGAGGAAGACTTTCCCCAGAACCAAATTGTAGACGTAAGATGGTTAATCCTAGCAAACTTGATGGGAATAGACGCTTCGAATTGACGTTCAAACGACGCGAGATTTTTGCCGATATTTCAAAAATTATTAAAATAACGGTCTTCTGGGAATCGTTCTGACTTCACTACAGGACTCTTATTTCTTTTTATCTATTTGGCGAACATCATGTGTCCTGACTGGACGGTGAGTTGACTGCAAACTATGTCCTATGTGTAGCAAAGACGACAAGACGAGAAGGGTTAAAATTACCCTTTATTTTGTTCACGTTTTCACAGTCGTTTCCGCACTTCAGAGATACAAAGACAAACCACTTGTGGTCTGAACGTAAAAATATAAGACTACTAACTAACTAAAATTTAAATAAGAGCTAACTTTTAATATTTTACACAGATGACTAACACTAAGACTGGCCTTTTAAATTACTACGATTGTAGTACGCAAACGGAGGAAAACTACAATACGTCTTTAGCTTTCAAGAAGATTAGAACATCTGGTCTTAAAGGCGGAGAGTAACTGCTGGCAAGCTTGCGTGAAGACTCGTGGTAAAATAATTCCCTCGCTCTCCTTCTACTACGATCTTGGCAAAAAGCCACAACTTAAATACTTAACCGTTAGTAAGTACAATTTGCATAAACATAGTAACGCGTTAATTCTGGCCGGAAATGGAAAATAAGACATGATAGCAAAGTGTTAAAATAAAATAAACGTTAGTTAAACGTAAGATCCTTACATACTTCCCGCCAGAGTTAATAAGTTTGAAACTAAGGTCTAAACAACCTTGTTGAAAACTTTTGATTCTAAATTCTAAGTCTAACGCGAGGCCAATCTTTCGCAAAAACTCCTCACTAAAACTATCTAAGCTAGAAATTATGTAAAAAGCAGGTTCACAGCATTTGCTCCAGGGACAACTATTCTTCATCTGTTATAGTACCTAAAAACAGAAATTTCTTGTCTCTTATCGGTTCTTTCCACAGATCTGGAAAGAAAACTAGTAGTTTAATCCATTTGTCAAACAATTTAAATGCCACGTAACATGAACACGTATATTGTTTTTTCTTTTAAAACTCCATTCTTATTTCATTCATACCATTATTTAATTATCTCCCCGTGCTCTCTGATATGTATTGTAAAGAGAGAAACACCAAATACGGGCGTGTCTATGTACAAGTGTTCAATACTACCGGCTACAATCAAAACACTAACGTGTTAAAATTCAACATAACAAGACCTCGGAACACACCTTACATTCATCTCTGAACCCTGAGGTACTATTCTAAAATAAGTGGCTAACTCTGCAGTGTAGCGCCAGAGAGCCTAACTACCTTCATTCATTCCAAATTTAGTACATGTTCACAATGCGTAACGCTTTTTTTTTCAGTCACACCATTAAGTTTTCAAATTTGGCATTTATACAATATTTCTATATTTAACACATCACAGTACTTCTTACTTTTTAACGGAGCAGTTCACATGTATTTAAGAACACATTTTAATTTTACACATTTGAAAACATCCAGTTAACTTTTTCCTATTGAACACAAATGCTGATTCTTTTACATTTAACAACTACTTCAGACTAAAATGTCTTTTCTTAACAAAATCTTTTAAATAAAGCTTTATACACTTACAACATCATTTACAATACTCAAGTATTTATGCTTTACTATTATACAATAATTTTCGATTACTCGCGAGTAGTTGAAAAACATAGTAAGAAAGAGGTAAAACTCATTTCTCGCCTTTTTGGCTATAAAGGTAGGCCTCACATAAGGTAAAACTCCTCCTTAAATTCTGGCACTTGCAGTAAGACCGAAAAATTAACTCTAAGTTTCAAAGTAACATACAGTTTTACTTATCTATGTGACATTGAGCTATGCGTCTTACCGTCAATTCTTGAAACGTTGCAAAGACAGCAGTTTGGTTCAATCGACGTCTGGCTCAAGCTGAACATCACGCTCCTCGTATTGCCATTTTCTTTTGGGGCATGTCCCTTGACCCTTGAAGACCTTCTTCTTATCCTCCGATTGTTGTAAAGGTCGCTTGGTGGGCGGTACCCCTTGAAATCTTTGGCACATCTTTGGTCCACTGTTGCCGGGTCCTGGTCGCTATCTGATCGAGATTTCCGTCCCGACTTGAGTCTGGAACTGCATTTCCCCGGTGAATTCGTGGGCACTTGCTGCGTAGAATCCTTTCTGTCAGTTCGCTATTTCTTTTCTCGCAGGTGCTATGACTGCGGCCATTTCTTCTCGCCCTCTTCTTACTGTTATAATTTCCGTCTTCCTCCTGTTGAAGCCGGTCGTGACATCTCTTTTCTGGTCGAAGGAATATCTTCCTTTTCTTGTTATCTCCGGGGAGCGTTTCTTGTTCATATCTTTACTTGTGGCTGACTCTGGCGGTCGTTGTTGTTGTGCCATGTCTTGAGATAGTGCCTGCCGTGCCGGATCCTGCAAAAAATCTTCAAATGTTTTCATTTTATCTCGGTTGTAATACGGCTTTGATCGATATTTGCCGTAATGTTTCCGCCATTCTTGGCTCTTAAATCCACCACTACCTGGGTTACTTTCCCAATAGAAAACGACCCTTCAAACCGTGGACAGAACTTGGCCACCTTATCTTCTCAAGCTGAGGAAAGTGAGTGTTTCAGCTTAACTACTTCGTCCCCCATATTTTAAGTTTTCCCGTCTTTTCCTATCATAATAAAGTTTTTATTTTCTCTGTAATACTTCAGTGTTTTTCTTTGCCTCCTTAATTAACTTTTGTATGTCTGCCATTTGAAATTCAGGGGTCCTTTGTTGAACATAAAACAATTTGTCCAGTGGGGTTATAATCTTCCTGCCTAAGAATAACTCAGCAGGAGTTTTGCTCGTCGTGTCGTGTTCGGCGGTCCTAAGGGCGAGAGCTAGATCACTGGCATAGTTATTCCAGCTTTTATGAAAACATTTAACATAACTACGAATAGTTTTAACTATGTTTTTGTTGACCCGTTCCGCTATATTTGATTGCGGTCGATACGAGACCATTTTTATATTACGTCTGCCCAGCTGATAAATTGAGGACCATTATACGATATAACTTTTAGAGGCGCTCCGTATTTTAAAATATATTTATTTAGAATAGCATCAGTAACTAATTTCGCAGAGGCTCGTCTTAGGGGAACAATTTCGGTCCATTTACTAAAATGGTCAACCATAACATGGAGATACCGACTTTTATTTAACTGACTTTTCGGGAAAGGGCCCAATAAATCGACACCAACTATTTTATTTGGAAATTCTGATTTAATGCTATTTAGAAACTCGGCCGGGCGGAAATAACGTAATTAACTAGTAGGCATATTACGCAAGATTAAACATACGCCCTTATTAACTTTCGCAGCTCAGAAAAATAAACTGCTTCGCGTGCACATTGGATGGTTTTCCGAATGCCCAAATGGCCTGACATTGGCGAATCCTGCAATTCCTGCAACATATTTAATCTAAGACTAGGTGGGATAACAGGTTGGATTTCATAGTTATTATTCGTAGTTTTCGTATAAAATAATAGGCCATCTATCAGTTAGTAATGGGCCGGCCTAGTTCTTATCACCACAATATCTTCGTGACTAAAGTTTTCAGGATCTCTTAAATAATCATATATATTTTTAAATTCCGAATCCTTTCCCAGTTCCGTTATTACGGTCTCACGGGAATGTATCATACTGGATGTGAGCATTGCTACTTTAACACTATTCCCTTCTTCATCTATATTGATTCTTGACAGGGCATCTTCTACGGCATTTTCCTTTTCCGGCATGTGTTTAATTATCAAATTATATTCTTGTAATTTAAGTGCCCATCTTATTAGTCTTGGTGATAGATTCTTTCTTGAATATAATCTAGCGACCGCCGCACGATCAGAGTAGACCGTTACTGGGAAACTTCCAAAATAGACTCGGAACTTTTGTGCCGCTAACAGAACCGCAAGGTTTCCCTTTCTGTCGCTGAATAATTTCTTTGAGTATCATTTAAAGTACGACTAAAGAATGCCACGGGCTGCCCATTTTGGGAAAGAAATGCCCCTACGTCATAATCAGAGGCACCTGCCGCGATTTCTAAATTTTCATCATTTTCGGGAAATTTTAACACAGGGGCTGGCGTTAACGCTTTTTTTAATTTTTCAAAAGCGGTGTTAGCTTCGGCTGTCCGCGAAAATCTTGCCTTCTTTCGTTTTAATTTTAATAACGGTTCGGCAATGGTGGCAAAATCTTTTATAAAGGACCTATAGTATGAGCAGAGCCCTAGAAAAGAAGATAGTTTATTTACCGTATTTGGAGGGGATAATTCTGAATTGCAATTAGTTTTTATTTGTCGAGTTCGATGCCTTCTGGGAAATTTTATACCCCAAATAACGTAATTCTATGGCTACGGATTTACACTTTTCAGCATTAACTTTTAGACCGGCCTCATTTAACAAAGAAAATACTTCTTTTAAGTCTTTAATGTGTTGTTCTAAATTATCGCTAGTAACAATAATGTCATCTAAATAAATAAAAGTGCTTTTCCCGAAGACTGGTCTTAAAACAATGTCCATACAACGTTGCAATGTTGCTGGCGTGCCTGACGGGCCAAACGGCATACGCAAAAAATGCATAAGTGCCAGACTTAGTTATGAAAGCGGTCTTTGGCACATCTTCAGGTTTTAGTCCTATTTGAAAATACGCAGATGTTAAAGCTAATGTAGTCATATATTTAGTGGAAGTTATGCTTCGCAAGATTTCCTCAATAATGGGTAATGGATAAACCGGATACTTAGTAACGCTCTCTAGTTTCCTATAATCTATTGCAAAACGCCACCTTTTTGGGTGTGTAACCGGATAATCAGTATTCTTCTTACATAAAACAACCGGGCTAGCATAACTACTGGATATGGGCATGATGATCGTTTTACTTAGCATATCTTCAATATGCTATTCTATAATATTTTCTTTAGACTTGACACAGCGGTAAACCTTGTGGCGAACTGGCTGTGAATCTCCCGTATTTATTTCATGGTTGGTCACTTGCGTAAATCCGGGAATGTCAGTGAACAAAATAGAAAATTCACTTACCACATGGCGTAGTTTTTCTTGCTCTTCATTTGGCAGATGTTCAAGCTTCAATGTGAGGGGGTCCACTTTCACTTCCAGCACCGGTTTCATGGTCAGCTTAAATGATGCTTGACTGAAATCGAGTGCTGTTTCGGACGCTGAAAGAAAATCTACTCCTAATATTATGTTTGCTCGAAGATTTCTTACAATAAGGAATACAGTTTTTACCTGCTCGTCTTTAATGCGGATATACAGTGGTACTTTACCTATACATTTGCTTCTTTCCACTTGGGCTGCTATCACCGTCGTATCATCCGAACTGTAGATTCTATACCGACGAAAATATTTAAAAAACATTTTTCTGCCACAATGAGCTCCTGTATCCAGGAGGGCGGTGGCTGGAATATTCTTCACTAACACTTCAATCTTTGGAAGAACTAAATTTTTCACAACAACTATATTGAGCTTGATGGTAGAGGGATTTTCTTGGCCTTCGGATTTCCGCACCCCCCCCCTCAGCAGAAATCCGTTTCAGTTTAAATCTTCTTTCTTCTTTTCCGGGCCTTTCTGATAGCCTTCAAACTTTTTGTCTGGCTTATTTTTGAACTGTCGACGTTCGCTGGTTGCTTTTGAATATTCAGGTTTCTTTAACCACTGATTTGACTTGCTTCCGTAGCCGTTATCTCGCCTTTGCTGTGGCCTTGGCGCACCAAATTGGCTTCGTTGCTCGTACTGGCGTCTTCTTTCAATGTCCGCCGTTCTTCTGCTTTCAAACTGGATTGCGAGTTCAAACAACTTTTCCAAAGTCGTCGAAATCTTTAATTCGATAAAGTCTTGTACCTGGGGAAGTAACCTAGCCAAAATTACTTGTATGATTTCAGGATCCTGCCGGCTTCCATACAGAAGTTTAAATAATTGTATTTTTCTAAAAATGCAGCTTGAGAGGTCCTCAATGCTTTGCTGGCATGTGCTGAAGAGTTCCTCTTCTAATTTCGTACGATTTCTTACTACTGAGAAGGCCTTTATTAAGGAGGTCTTGAAATTTTCGTAACTATAGGTTCCCGGTTGGCCCAAAAGATTTTATCCGATGCACTTGAACCAACTAAGCGCTTGGCCTCTCAAAGCGCTAGTAGCCAAAGTCACTTTTTGGAATTCATGGACTGGATACAACACAAAGTGGTCATTTAATTTTTCCAAAAAGTTATTCGCCGGTGAATTCCCCTCGAAGGTCGCTGCTGGCTTCATTGATGCTCGCATGGTCTGGACGACGTACCTAAATCCTTCTAGGGTGGCAACTGGCATTTCTTAATTTTGAGCGGATACCATGGGTTCATCAACTTCCTCTTGAAAGTCGGCCATCAGTCTTCTCCTTAGGGCGCCACTATCAGGACTCGTATTTCTTTTTATCTGCTTGGCGAACATGACGTGTCCTGACTGGACGGTGAGCTGACTACAAACTATGTCCTATGGAGTGTAGCAAGGACGACAAGATGAGAAGGGCTAAAATTACCCTTCATTTTGTTCACGTTTTTACAGTCGTTCCCTAACTAACTAACAACTAACTAACTAAAATTTAAATAAGAGCTAACTTTTAATATTTTACACAGATGACTGACACTAAGACTGGCCTTCTAAATTACGCTTGTAGTACGCAAATTGAGGAACACTACAATATGTCTTTAGCTTTCAAGAGGATTAAAACATCTGGTCTTAAAGGCGGAGAGTAACTGCTGGCAAGCTCGCGTGAAGACACGTGGCAAGATAACTCACTCTCTCTCCTTCTACTACGATCTTGGCAAAAAGTCACAACTTAAATACTTAAGCGTTAGCAAGTACATTTTCCATAAACATACTCACGCGTTAATTCTGGCTGAAAGTGGAAAATTCATTCAGATACAGTACGGAATTTGTGTATGAAAACCTGGCTCAGCATAATTACAAAGTTACATATTGAACTGACATACTACACGCTCTGTCTCTGACATATTGTACTACCGTATATAGTTCTGACGTGCGTACTGCTAAGCTTTGCAGACCAAGTAATCTGTCTTCAGGTTAATAAATGTGCCAGTTCAAATAGAGTTACTGCCATACTGAAAGTGCGATGTCTAATTCTGAAAGAGCTATGCTTAGAGATGGCGTTGGTAACGTGTGTTAGATAAGAGACCAGTTTGTACCTTATGCTACTATCTTCAAGCATCATAAGAGTAATTGCTAATACAGTAGTAAATTTTTATTTTCAGTTTCCGCTGGGCAACTCTGATACGTTGAGATTTTGGAACCAGTTTGGCCAGAATCTGGCTTCTGGCTGCTTGAGGTTGCTAAGTGCTGTGTGTGGGCAGAAGAACATAAAATTGTCTGAATGGCCCTCCTTCCCACATTCACAGTTGCCATCCACTGTCAAGCCAAAGCTGCAGAAGTATGAAGGGAAGGGCCCATGACCAGCGAGGAAATACGCCATGTAATTACTAATGTTTTGGATCGTTGTCTTAACCTTGGGAATAAGATTATATATTCGTCTCCCTGTGGAGCCTACTGCGGTACCGAAAGGTCGGGTTAGAATCCGGGAGAAGGCACGGGTGTTTGTATAATGTTTTTGAGCATTAGGTCACTTTAAATATATGGCTAGCCGAGAGCCCTCTCGAGAGGTTGGGGTAGGTGAAGAGGGAGTTACTTCCACCTCTATGGTGTTCAAGGCTTTTGCCAACGACAGTCGCAAGTTTTCTTTCCTTACCAAGATGGATTTCCTGGGCTTGTTCTGATGTTGCTCTCTGACAAGTGAGTGACACACACACAGATTTAGTCCTGAATTACGTCACGTGTAGATGTGTTGTTGTATTTTGCAAATTTATTTGTATGTGGTTAAATGCATCGCCCCTATAAATTTAAGAACAGGAATGAGAAATATAAAAATTGCAGTGTTGATACACACAAAAAGAAATTAAGGACCGATAAACTCCATACGATGGAAACAAAGATGGAAACAGTAATTAGACCTTCTGAAAGCGGGTAATTTTTCGTTTCCATCGGCCGTTCGTAAGACCTGATTAAGTCTACGATAGTTCAGAGTGTGAAAATATATCTTCAATAATTATTTCGAAAAGATTCAGGGAGAAAATAGTAAGATCTTTGTCATCATGGATTGATCATGAACATCAAAACAATAACCCTCTGAATTTTTCATTTATTTAAGGTAAGACTCTTAATTTGTATGTAGATTGGAAGACTAGATTAAAAGTAGATTCTACTCGTAACACGGAGTTTCAAGCAATAAATGGCTGATTCCACAAACTTAAAATAAGTTATTCTTTACATAATATTAAATTTATTGGAGAATCGGCTGATGCAGATAAAGATGCATCAAAGGAATTAACTTCCTCGGTTCTAAAATTATTGCAGATGGAGAATGTTTTCTTAGCCAACTATTCAAAGCGGAGGTTTTATTGACTGGTTTATTTGGACGAGACTGGTTTATTTTGGGGGAAAGAATGCCTTATCATACATTCTTATCGAAGAAAGAATCAGTTGTCTCTGTACATAAGCCTGCAGAGTCATTAGGTAATTTTTGGAAAGCAGGAGAGATGACAAATGAGCAATGCCCTCGCCGGGACTCGAACCACAGACTTCTCGAATACGCTCCGAGCGTGCTCACCACGAAGGCATGCTAAGAAGGCGGGAGAAGTACCTTATAAACCTTCTAAAAATTGATTGGTATTTCTTCTTAGCAGAAAATTAGATGGGGACTTAAACTGAAGCTAATGTTAATCCATCAAGCAGAAAACCCCAGACCATTCAAAGAAAAGTATAAAAAATTTGTTGCAGTCGTTTGAAAAACAAATAAAAAATCTTGGGTTACTGCGTTAATATTTAAATTTGGTTCACTTTTCATTTCGTGCCGGTAGTTAAGTTATAGAGTTTGACCTTCTTTGGTAGCGTAAAATAGTATCGAATTTCTAATACACGTGAAGCGAATTATCGCTGCGTCTGAAGCAACAGCAGAGTCTTGAAAAGGTTTAAAACAACCTTTTTAAAAACAGAACTTGAATATAAATGCATGTCTCATGCTTAAGAAGACCAAGTACCACCTGAAGCGATGTAACTTGACGTAACAATCAAATTCAAACTTAACCTAGCAGTTACAGACTACACAATTTAATTTAAAATGAAGTTGATCCGGAACTTCTCACCGACGTACAATTTAAATGCAGGCAACTATAAACACAAAGGCGAATAATTTCAATCTTATCAGAACTGACGATATCAAGTAGCGTAGCCTCGAAAGGCAAAAGGACACTCCGTCTTACAATCCAAAGCCCTCAACTTAAATACTATCCAATTTGCATCCTGGGGAGGAAACGGAAAGAAGAAGAAATAGTAAAGGTGTAAATTATAAATAATTGATTAATGCAAAATAATAGAAGTGTGCAAAGAAATATTGCGAAGATAAATATTTACAATTTAAACCATTATTAATCTTAACAGTGCCTTCCCAACAGCCGAAATCTCTGCAGAATTTGTACCCGAAAATCAGTGTGGTGTATTTTTCTCTCACTATTACCTGCATTACGCAGACAATATCTTAAACAATAACAGCTGCGTTTCTACCTAACATAGGATGTCCTTTTTATAGGACATACTGAGGGAAAATAGCTCGTAGTCACAATAAAAATTTGGAAAAACACATGTCCAGCTCGTTTTCCGAAAGATTAACCACTAGTGCTCAAGGGTGTCGTCCATTTTTCTTTCGACTGGTATTTTTTCGTGAGTTTTTTGGTAGGTTTAGCCTAGCGACACCTTGTTACTAATTGGCAAGAGAACAGTGCTTGCATGTCGTGGACAATGGAGGCGCCACTGTGCTCCCGAAATCTCAAACTGTAAACCACAATCCATCTTCTTTTCCACGTGCAAGAGTGATAAAGCAAAACGTGATCGACCTATGGTCTGATTCTAACTGTTTACTTAGTTGATGGAAATTAGTGGCACGTTTCCAGAGACTGTCTCTGGTCGTGTTCCAAACCGCAGCACTCACCCGAACAGCTGTCGAAGGCTTATTTTTAGAAACCTCTCCATCCCTTCGGAGAACTGAATAAAGCTTCCGTTCGCAATACGATCGAATATTGCTGACTTTCATATAAGAAATACGAGTTTCAAAAGTTAAGACTTTTCTGCTGTAGTATCAGAAATGTGAAAACTGGCTTCAGTGTTCCGAAGCATGTTTAGTCAATGCCATATAATAAATATGCCAAATAATTTTTATTAATTTTAATGCATGGAACATTAATATGATAATTGTTGATTAAATTAAGAATATATGATATTTATAAGTTTAAAACTTGCAGATCCATGGTACTCGATAGAATGTTTTGCTCGTGTTGAAAAGTTACTTTTATAGTATTTCTTTTGCAATTAATATAAATACGTAAATATGTCATACATTCACATTTACTTTTATTGAATAGTTTTATGCGAAATACGTTTTCTTACGTGTGAAAATTTTAATCACTAGATGAGAAAGCATTCGCTGAAAATGTCCGGTGTAAACATCGTGGAAGAAAACATTGCGGACATAACGACGCGAAGAGAAAACATCATCGTGTAAAATACTTTGGGAAAAATGCAAGCAAAGAGAAAATATCGAAGTTTTAAAAAATTAGCCAATAAACCATAGCATAAATTACAGAAGAGAAAAACCTTTTAATTTTAAGATATCAAAGTACCAAAAATAAAGGGGTATAAAAAGGTAAAGATGCGCTTTACAAAGCATCGTATGAGATAACTTTGTAAATATGTGTTTTTAGATTTTAAGGGTTTCAGATACGCATTTACTTTTTCAATATACAGTGATTTATGAGTGTGGAGAAGCATAGGAAATTTTTTATCAATAATATTTTAGACATTTTTTGAATTAATTAATATAAATAAGGTGGAAAAGATTTTATAAATTGACAATTAATCAAACAGTTTTATTTTTATACAATTAATTTTTTTTTCTAAATTTCTTATACTGTATTTTTTTACTAAAAATTATACTTTTAAGAAAACGATTTAATTAAATAATGACTCTACATATAAAAAAAAATGTTTAAAAGTACGGGTAAAATATTCCTGATTTCTTCTCGCGTTCACTTAGCTCAAGCACACTTGTCACAAGGTTTCAAAACATCGCACTCCTTTTGTCCCCCAATGGCGAGCCAAACCGTCCAGAGACATTGGCCTCTACTAAGGCCAGAACTGGTGGCCACTTTATTATAAAGGCACTTAAGAGGTAGGCCACCTTTGTCTCCTATGAGAGGACGGACAAATGCAGTCATGCCTCCTCCAAGATTCGAACCCAGGTTCTTTGGTATCGCAATCGACTACCCTAACCACTATACTGTCTGCGCGGTCTGACAAAAAGGTTTTTCAGCTTCGTTTTTTCCTCTTACAAGGAAGGAGTGCTCTGTTACTGGAAAGAAGCATCCCACCCCTTTTTAACCCCTTTTTTATTTAGGCTAGGTCGGTATTTTCAACACTTCATTCAACACCTTGTATATTTACAACAGCACATTAGGGCCTTCATTATAGAGTGATAGATCACATTAATTTCTCCTTTATTTGACACACTGTTTATTTGCAAGTTAGGATACATTGATGGTTAGTTTACTTCACGTTTCTCTTTCATCTTCTCTATCTTATTTAGGTCCATAATTTGTTTTTTGCTTTCTATATAGTATAGGCCTTAGCGAGTGCAAAACAAGACATCTGTCTGTCTTTCGAGTTTCTTTCTCATTAGACATCGTCACGGCGATTACATGCTTAAAACTTCTATATCCGAAAACACATTTCTGAGATTTTATCGTCATGCAGATGCTTTACTTTTCTCCCTTGAGCTAAGCAAGTTCCATATCTCGGGGTGATCTTCTGTAATACTCTCACATGGACACCACACATTACGTATATTCAGAAGCTCATACACTGTATATTCAGAAGTTTCGAGCACTTAAAGCAGAACTCTTCTGCTTAATTGCTCGAAGCAGCGTTCTTTCTGTAGACAACACACTACTCATTTGCAGAATTATCTTGTATCCTATGTTATATTATGCCTGCCCTGCCTGGGCGTACTCAAGCCGCACTAATTGAAACTAATTATAGACTGCACGAATATTTTTCTTCGACAAATATGCAACACACCTTGGTATATTCATTACGTTTGTGCTTAGAAGTATATACTGTAAATTATCCAAAGAATTTCTAAAAAAAGGTGTTCCTAAATTAATAATGACTATATTAGAAATTATGATTACGATAGATAATGATGCTCGTAATGTAAAGCACCCCAAGGCGATCTTTAATGTAGCGTATTACCTAAGAGCACCAATTATTAGTTTTCTTCCTTTTTTGTATTACTTGCGTCTATTATTAAAATGTAAATCCTGTGAAACTTCTAATCTTTTTAACTCAGGAACTCGCTGTAACGGACAATTTTTGAACTGACAGAGTTAAAAAAAACTTTATTCAAGTGCCTAGTATACTAGCACCCTGCTAACTAACCATTCCAACATAAAATTCTAGATTTTTAGCCCAAAGGAGCATTAGCTCAGAAGGACTGTTAGTCTCGAAACGGAACTTTGTGTTGAATCACTACAAAAGTTTGAATCACTTTTCAAATTGTTGCCACCAAATATTATCCTCCTATATTATATTTCAAGAAATTAAATAAGGAAAAATATGTTTGAATGTATTCATGTTTCTCTCACTGTTGAAAAACGACAGTACCTAGAGCTACCAAATTTTGAATAATGTAGTCCTCTACCAGATGCATGCGTACACGGAAGCCCGAATTTTGAAGTTCGAATTTGTTTTATTATCTATTTCATATTTTGTAAAACTTCAACGAATTTTTGATTGGGAAACTCAACAATTGCAAAGCAGCACTGTACGAAAAAAAAAATTTTTGTCTCCAGCGCGTGAGACTGTCTATCGGAAATTCTAAAGATATGCTCTTTTTAAATATTTTGTGATACTGCTGTTGAATTTTATGTGGTTTAAGTGCGAAGACCGTAATGTTTAATAAATAAAGGTAAGGCACAAATCGTTAAAAATAAATTTGAAAGCTTTCAGATTTTAGATTTTTCTAACTATAATGTTTTAAAACTGAGACGTTTTGTTCTCGCTCTTCGCCATGTTGTTTCACACTGCGATGTTTTAAAACTGCGATGTTTAGTCTTCACTTTCTTTTGAAGCATGATGTTTTAATACGATTACATTTATCGCTCGCGTTCTTTTCTGTCCGGCGCTTTTGTCTGCGACATTTTTGTTCTGATGTATTTGCCATTAACCAGAATGCCAGAATGTTCTCGAAGGCAGGTTAAAAACTATAAATACCCTGCCTGTACGCCGAATAGCAGTGTATCAAGTGTGTGAGAGTATCTTGGAGAGTATGTTAAGTTCCGTAGCAGTGTCTTGAGTTAGAGATTAGCTCGAGAGCGACTGAACCGAGTCGGGAGCTATATTTTAGTGCTTTGCCGTGAAGCTGTCTTCACCGTTGTAGCCTGAAGGTTGTGTTGCTGATTATTTCAACTTGTTTATCTTAGATTTGTGACGACTGCAAACGTGTCTTTGCAACTCTCCTGTGTAATACTGGTGAATAAATTGTGGTTTGATTTTTCATCAAGTCTTGTCATCAATCACTCCAAATCCACAAGCCCTTTGAAGGTAACAATATTCACCTGATCTTAATAAGACTTTCACTTGTTCCTCTCTCTTCAAAATTTCTTTCGTGGTTTTAGATGAGACAGTAAATCAGCAGCTTGTTCAACGTTTCGCCGACAAGCTAGGTTCTTTCGTGAATGAGGAATTACGAAGCTCATGAAAAGAAAGCAAAAAGTTATCAAACAAAAGGGCAATATATTATTGACCTATCATTGTTTTTTATAAAGAACTTTTGAAGAACATAGAAAAAAACGCATCATGCCTTTTAGGATAACCCAATAATTAGCCAACTAATTCAGACCCTTGCCGTTTTGATTTTTTAACTGCTTCACAGTAAACATATAAGAATTTTCTACCCTATAGAAGGACTCTGCCTTCGTGATGGATATCCCGAGGAAAATTAATTCCTATTTTCCAAAATCTCTTTATTGCAAGTTTATATCTCAAATACAAAGATCTGTAAACCATTTGTTCCTTCTTCCACTGAACAATTTGAGTACCTAAGCATTTTGTTTAACTTTGTTTCTGATATGTTCCGTGAAGAAGGTATAAGTGATTGATTTTACATTGATTGTTTTTATTTATAGAATGTTATCCAATAGTTCTTTTTATAAGCTATTTATTGAAATAGTTTTCTCTGTTATAAATCTAAAGGATTATTTAATCATTCATTTATTTTGCTTTCAAGTGTAAGTTACGCCTTCTAAATGGAATTCTTAAAGAAATATGGATAATGGATATTTTTGCTAGCCAGTGTATTGTAGCTGCTGTAAAAGACGTGTTTTTTTACATTTTCACTTTCAATAATTAGTGAAAACGATGCCTCCTTGCCTTTAGGAAAATACTTTTTAACTGGTGCTGCAGAGACATTAGGTATTTTTTTAAGCAGAAGATGTAAACAATGGGCAAAGGCTTGGCCGTGACTCGAAGCCTCGATCTCTCGAATACGCGTCGAGTGTGGTTGCAATTACAACACGAAGGCATGCAGAAAGTAGCAAGAAAATACCTTATATATTGCTCCTTTTAAAGGACAATTGTGGATAACGGGACTCAATCGCCAAATCCTGGTGATGACGAGTTATCGTCCACTACCTTTCAGTTCGGGTGCCACTTGAAGAGTCATTAGATTTTTATGAAGAAGTGAAAAATATACACTGCCCTCGCGGGAACTCGATTTCTGGACCTCTCGAATACGCGCCGAGTGTGCTTCCAATTACACCGGAAAGGAAGTAGGAAATACCTTATGATATTAACATTGTCTACCACATAAAAACATAAATAAACTGTGTTCAGAACTTTTAAGTTCTGGGGGGGCGGAAAAGTTCTGAAAATATTTTTCGAAGTTGTGATAGTAATTAAATAGTTCGGCAGTTCCCCTAAACATATATCGTATCCACATATTATTCAGTTCACGAACGTAACACTTAATTTCTAAAATCTGAAGCGCTAGAGTCTACTAGGGGAACTGCAAGAAAAGTGAACAAAAATAACTAAATAAAGCAATAAATATTAAAAATTAAATAAAATGAAAAGAAATGAATAAGAAAAAATAATACAGCTAATGGTTGATGATTAAATTATACAGTCCATTACGTTTTTTTTACGTGAGCAAGAAACTTGGAAAAAAAGAGCAGTGCCCTCACTGGAACTACTTCAACTCCGGACCTTCCGATTACCTGCCGGCAATGCTTTCACATTGCACCACGATAAGGAGGGAGAAGGTACCTTATAAAATATTGAATTAAAATACCTAAGGCTCGTTTCAGTTAGGGAAACGGTTGGAAATAAAATTTCATTCAAAAACTATAAAATAGGAGGTGGGCTCCTGTTCAATTTATAAGCCCTGCAAACTCTGGATATAAACAGACACAAATTTGAGTTTCCTGTTGTAGAAATGTTCAGAGTTTTTTTTCCCTTTAACGCTTTAAAACGTAATGAAAGTTATTGCAAGTGATTTCGATTTTTCTGAGTTTGAAAATTTCCCATTTCCCGAAAACTGCTTAGAATAAACGACACAGAATTGGGCAAGAAGAATTTTAGAATCTGCTCGACAAGTATCGTGCGGAAGGAAGGCCGGTGAGAATGACTTTCTCCGACCTCGTTGGACCACCTCGTAAGACCTAGAAAATAGAGTTGAAGGCTAAAAGTGATTGCTTATTGCCATGAGCCCCCACCAAGAGGCGAATTTCCATTTTCAACGCTCCATCGATGCTGAAATTGCTTCTTTTCCTAGAAAGATAATTGAAAACAACATCGTGGATTTCTGTTAACCTCGTTTGTTGAAGATGGCGTCACGCTAAAGTTAGAAAAAAACAGATACCAAACCAAATAAGTTATTGTGCTACGACGATGATTAAAGATTCTGAAGTTGTCAACTGTAACGAAGATAAGGATGAGCTAAAGAAAGGGGCACTGTTCAAATGCATTTTCGGGAACTCCTATTAACCAAATAAGTTTCTGTGAAAAATTACTTGAATACATTTTGAAAACAGAAAATGTACCAAAATGCTAATTTTAGGTTTTGTCATCCCTGTTGAAAACTGGTCGCTTGCCATAAGTATACAGAAATAAAACTCTTTCATCTAGACAAATTACTGGAATGGTTTAACGAACTAAGAATGTTAATTACATTTTGACTAAGAGTTTATAAGATTTTAACGAAATTTAGTTCCTGTAAAATATAGAGAACAAGGGTATTAAACGAGCATATTTACCGTTTATAACAGAATATTTATTAACCTAGGTAAAAACATTAGCAAAAAAAAATGAGAGAGAAAATAATATATTAATGGTAAAACTTCTTCCTATTAATTATTTCATTTATTCGCATTCTGCAAACATTCAGGCTTTA